>JAANSN010000684.1:0-49362 GCA_036850665.1 Dicranocentrus wangi
GGTTTCCTTCGAGCATTTCTCAAAAGAGTAAAATATATATCATTCCTTTGGAGTTGGAGGAGGAAAGTGCATCATTCAGTCAGAGAGGAGAGGAGATCCAGATTAGCCGGAGCAGTTTTGAAGAAAATAAATAAAAAAAGTAAGTAGGTATTTGTTGTAACCAGAAGAAGAGCTGTTTTATATCTCTCTAATATTTTTAACAATCCCAATTTTTCCCCAATTGGCAAGCGAGACAGAGGGAGATGACACACTGCATTCTTCTTTTCTGGGTCCAATCTTCTGGGACAAACAAGTGAATCTGTCATGCCACTTTGGAGAAAACTTGGGAAAAGAAAAAGAGAGAGGAGATTGTCGAGAAGAGGATGAAAATGGTTTTTATAGGGAAAAGGCTCTCTGTCAGCTTTTGTGTATTGAGATTTTGAGTGAGGAGGAGAGGATAGGCGAGCGTAACGAGAGACTGAGAGAGAGTCGGGAAAAATGCAAGCTTTTGCATCCAGTTCTTCTTCTGTCAGAGTAAAACATGGTAGGACGGGGAGCTTGGAAGGCAAGGAGGAGGATGGCGATGATGATGATCATCATGACGATGATTTTGGACCACGCCAGCACTTCCATTGTTGCATACCATTATAGGTTGAGCCGGTGGCACATGGTGATTGATCTTGGAAGATCGATGACTCGCTAATGTCTCATTGCCCGGATGGTCATTTTCTCTGTCACTACATTAAGATCTTTTTCCTTCTCTCTCTCTCTCTCCCTCCAGCTTTTTCCCAGAAAAAGGTCGTCTTGATTCGTTCGTCGTGGTGGTGGTGGTGGTGGATGGAAAATAGGGAGAGAGTGGACCACCTGCTCATGATGCGCTCCTTTTCTTACTATTTATTTGACAGGACACTGGAATGGACAATAGATAAATGGGGAAAGACTCCTGGAACCGACTTTTTAGATACTTTGTCATTTTCACCTCAACTTCGATATCTCTCTCTTAATTCTGGGATCATCAGTGTCCTTCAAAGACAATGCATCATGTTTCTCTCTGCTTTTAATGCTTCGCAGAGACACTTGATTTATTGCGATAGTGCTGCTCAAACGCCAGAGAAGAAGAAGAAAAAAAGGATACCCACCACCACCACCGGCACCACGGACCGAAATACTATCTCCGAGAAAACAAGTTATGAGGTGACTCAAGTTCACTTAAAAGTAGTTCGTAATCAAATCCTCTTTTAATTTATTATCCTCCCAGATCCCAATCTATATACACATTACACACAGAGAGCTCACCTGTTACGAAGAAACATTTTATTTGTGTTTACACATGTGCCCTTTTGATGTAATCAGCCCGAGCAGCGATTGGCGAGGCAGATAGCATTTACCAAACGGAAACTGATACCAAGTCAATATCGTCTTGTACGTAAGGACGGGGGAGGAAAACAAGGAAAATCGTAAATTTCCTGCTCAACAAACCTTTCTCTTGGAAGACAAAAAAAAACTTGCGTAATTAGCGGGGATAATTGTTGGATAGGTTGAAAGGGAGAGAGAGAGAGAGAGACGAGAGCCCACAAGGATTTTTTTTTCTGGCTGTACAAAGAGGCTGGTTGAGTGATGCCAATTACAGGAGAGTTTATATTCCCGTTTTGCACGCCAAAAATGTATAAAAATATTTAAAACATTTTTTATAGTCCACAACACATTCGCTTCGCCAACACACACAGGTTGCAATGCATTGCTAACAATTTTTCCTACTCAAAATATCATTCTTGTTGTGTGCTGGTTTCACATACGTTATATACTAGGTATTCCCATTTCCAAATCATCTGTTGCACTTTGCTCGATCCCTTCCCTACCTACTAATAATATTTGAATCGTAAATCATTTTAGTGAAGACCATCACCAGCGTTGGTTTTACGAGACAAAAATAATGAACTTGACTGAGCAAGGTAAACCCATAAAAATTGTAGTAATCACTTCATGATGTTCACCCTGAAAAGGGGAAAAGAGAATCTAGAAAAAAAATTTATTATGTATACCCTTGACAGGTCGGAAATCCTCGTCACTTGTAAAAAGTGCATGGCTTCACGACTTGTCCTTTTCGGACTACTCGGGAAAATATGGAGCATTTTAACTCATCCGGTCAGCGTAGCGTATCACTCCGTACTATAACTATTATATTCTCCGACTTTCTTAATACGCCCCGGTGCACAAAAAATCCCTTTCCTTTTGGGGTTCATTGCACACAGGACTCCAACCAACCCTTAACTTGTTTTTTCATATATGACAATAATCTCGGCAAATTAATAATTTTTGCATTTTAGGAATCAAAGACAAAACCACTCTGCAGACGTTGTTAATGGGGAGAGAGATTAGCGGGAATGTAATTAGGGAACCATAATGGATCCTATCATATCATCCATCCTCCCCGCGTACACAGTATTATTTCTAGTCCCGACTCATGTTTCATTTATTAGTTATGATCACGTAATAACATTTTTTATCGCGTTTTCTTTTTTCAAGCAAAGCTTATATTTACTCGTGCAATAGGGATAATTACAGTTTATTAAACTTTTGCATCATCACCACCATCACATCACCCATCACCGTATCAGTTTTTTTTCTTTATGTTTACAGCATTTTCCCCTTCAAAACATCATGCTCTCATCCTCCTATCGTGTTGCTCCTCCGTATCGTCGTCCTTATTTCTGTTACCGTGCACGGCCGGTCTGAGACTGACTCGGAGACTGGCTTCTATGAGAGGAGACGACTCCTCTGATCTGCGGAAACTGTGAAACTATCAGCGGAGGAGAGTAACATCAGCAAGCATTATGCACCGCAACGTAAGTAAGGTGCAATAGTTCATAAAACAAGATCATAAAAACTGAGGGAAGTCTGCAATTAGCATTCTTAGCGTATATCCTCACAGAACACTTACTTGTGTACTTTTCAACGTTCAATTATCAAAAAGTCAAGAAGAAGAAGGAGACGAAGAGAATGTGTGTAAAGGCAAAGGCAGGGTTTAGTTTGCAAAAAGATTTTTTTATTGCCCCTTGTCGAATGCCGTCAAAGATGTACCAGTGGATTTTATGCTCTTGTTTATAATTTAAAAATAAAGATTCATATAATACCATTGCATTAATAGCAATAACATTTTTTTACTGTTTTAACGCTCCATATGTGTGTGTGTGTGTGTGTGTGTGCATGCTGTTGCAAAGATTGGGGATATTATGGGCAGTTTGCAAGATCCGTCATAAAAAATTGTTGGAGTGGAATAGCAAAAGTGCAAAAGAAGAAGAAATTTATTTTTTGTACAGAAAAAAACGTGCTCCGGGTTATTACATCCCAACTTTGTGGAAACAATTCAAATGTCATTATTAAATTTTTTTTTACTTTTGTTTGCATTGCGAAATCGTGGACTTGTATAAAGTTATTTTCAGCTTTATCTCAAAATCTAGCAATTTTTCTGCTCGTTTTCAATACTCGTAAAAGAGGATAAGTAATTACGGGAAAAAACCTGAATGAATAGGTACGACGATTTACAAAATGGGCATATTATGTATATATATTTAGAAAAGAAACTGAAACTATAAAAAAATTGTGAATCACTGAAAAAACGCAAGGTCATGTATGCACTCGTGAATGAAAAAGAAGAGGAGCAAAGAAAGAACAAGAAACAACATAAACAGCAGGAGCAGGTTGCATTGCACCATATTTTTTTATTTGTAATTGAAAGCTCCTCCGCTCCTTCGATATTCGAATTATGTAAATCCATCTTTCAACTAACAAGCTAAAACCATGTCACTTTTAATCTTTCATTGTTACACTATTAATAAAAACATGAATAAAAACATGTTTTGTGTTCCGAGAGAGAAACATGTGTTGTGTCACTTGTGTACTCCGAGTTGAGAGCATATTATGGGTTTTTTTGTCTAAGGACGACTCAACTCGGAGGACTCATTTCATATCTGTACCGTACCCATTTATAGCGCAATTGCACAATGTGATTCTCACAAGAGAATCATTTACTTTTAAAAAATCCAGATGTAGGCTCTTCATTTAATTTGTGAGCAGTCACAAGAGAAGAAAAAACAATTTTCTCATCTTTTCCATCATCAACCATATTTTAAATGGAGATGGTATCAAAGACCATATAAAATAGACCAGTTTTGAACTCCGGCAAAGAAGAAGAAGAAAAAAATGTTAAAATATGTTCCCTCTTTAGAAACACGTAAACAGAAGAAGAAGAGAATTGTGAGTATAGTAGGGCTTATTTGAGCGGAGCGGAGCTTTGTGTCGAGAAGAAGGTTTTACTACAACGCTACAACAACGCTCCGTTTCGAGATAATTTGTTCACTTTAAGATTTCCCAGAGATGAAATGGATAATCGGTGTTGTGATAAATACAATGTTTTTATATTCCTCTAATTGTAAGCTCCTTTATTGGACCACGACCACGGTCTTGGCTTCTATATGGCCCTCTTCCTGGCTGGAGCGTGTGTTGTTGTTGAGGAGTGGAGCCAGGAGCAATAGATAAATCGGATAAGATTTACAATCATTTAGACTCGGCCCATCTCTGCACACACACACAAACACACCAGGTTCACATCAGTTTGGGAGTAGAAGAGGTAGGCCTGCTAGTAGTAGTAGTAGTAGTAGTAATAAATGTGTGAAAGTGTCAGGTTCCTAGTAGGCAAGGTGTGGTCATTGTACTTGTAGAGAAAATCTTGATTTTCAATCTGAGGCGTAGACACGGTCTGTTAAATAGCTAAAAATTGCTTCCCCTTCCCCTCTCGCTCCTTTGAAGAATAATCATCATCACGCTATGATGAGTCAGATGCCTGACAGTCATTCAATAAGCAATGATGTTTAATTAAATGGGAATACATCATAATTATTCTGGTAATAATGGTCTTTAGGAGAGGATTTGATTTCAACGAGTAAATTATTATTGTTGCATTGTAAAAGGAGCGAGTGAGTGAGGAGTAGAGTAGAAGGAAGACTTGTCAAAAGTTAAAACGTTCGTAACGGGTACACTACTTACATCACTATAATACGCTAAGGCGAGAAACTTGAGCCACCGCGTTGGTCCTGTTGAAAAAGGGATTTTTACGACGATTTGGAGAGCCACATGCTTTCCGCATCACGGGGATAATAGCTGGCTACCTACTTTATACAATGCAATGCACTTTTCCACGTAGAGAAACGTTCGGGGGAAAATACATATACATATCCAAACAAAATTCCAAAACAGCATGTGCAACACACTTGACGGGGATATGACTAGTAGGTACAACCATGCAATGGAACCATTACGTACAATTTATAGTAACGATAACTCTACATCTAAAAATCTAAAGTCGACTACACACACACACTAACCGTACAAATATTATTCTAATAATAATGATGCTGTTGTTGCACAATTAAACGGAATGTGACTACCCACGAAATAGTTTTTTGGGTAGGAACCTGCTGACTCATGAAGTTTTGCCATGAAGTTTGAATTGAATATCTTGATGAATGCACATAATATTCCAAACTTGTGGAAAAATAAAAATAAAAATAATTTTGCAGAAAAAACGAGTGATACTATTAAGATCACAGTTTGTTTTTCACTTTTTATGACAGCAGTTAAAACCAGTTGAGTATGAGATAAATTTTTATATTTTTTTACGGAAAAACGGTATATTTCGTGCATGGCTTAATAAATACGACTACTTTAGTCCTGGTACCGGAGTTATATAGTTGTACGGGTACTTAACCTTAATTGCAAAGGTATTCCGTATACGATTTTTTTTCTTCTTTCCCATTTCGTTCGTGCTCTATGCAGTTTTTTTGCGCTGCTGATAAAGCGAAAGCCAAGCAAGTTAAGTGTAAATTGCGCTGTGTGAACCCGAATTTTCGGAAATAATCTAACCTTGTTATGGGCGTAATCGATGGCGAGCATGCAATCATTCGCGGAGTTGTTGTTGTGCGGGGAGGGAAAGCCATTTTCCGCCTTTACATTCCCGTTGAGTGGAATGCCGCCCGGCCCTTGGACCATTCCAGTGTTGATTTGGTGATGATGGTGATGATGCGGGTGGTGATGAGAGCCAGCAAAACTGACAGCAGCAGCTGCCGCTGCCGCTGCGTCTCTTATCCACGGATACATTTCAGTAAGAGTGAAGGGTGGTGGTGGTGGTGGTGGGGCTGGGGCCAGCCAACCGTTTTGGGGATCACCGTTTTGTTCCGTTTTTGCGACTTGAAGTTACGAAAAAAAATTCAAAGATTTTCCACTTGGGAAAAAACTAATTGAGATAATACATTTAGCACTTGGGTCATGGGTAGCTGGCTCAGTTTATTGCTTTGTGGTGGTGGTGACAATGCGGTGGTGAGCATGATAGGTCGCTTTTTACAACGTTTTTTTTAAAATAAAAACTACACAATTTTATGCAAAAATCGTGAGACCAAGACGTATTTGCATTTCGCACCTTTGGCTGTTATAATAATAATAATAGTCTGTTCGTGTGGTCACATTACAAAATCAATCGGTATAATTTATTGATAATTATTAGTTGGGCTTCGGTGGATTCAAGTTTCAACCAATTTTATGAGCCACTGAGTTGTGTCAAACATTAAAACATTAGAGGTTTTTGAGCTGAAAGGGTTGAGAGGCTTCAAAAGTCAATCCGGACTCTTGACTCCCACTTTCCCATGCTCGACAATGACATTAGCCGAAGACGACGATGAGGTTGAGCCCAATTGAGACAATCGCAACTGTGGTGAAGAATGTCTTAAGACTGTAAAACTAGTTTTATTGAATGGTTTCAAGCACCAAATAAGGCAGTCACTGTTGTTTTTTCTTCACTTTTGGCAGCTTCAGTTTTTTTCACAATCCCACCCTGAAATTACCTCGAAAATGATTTTTAATGGATGTACGTGTATTAAGTGGTAACAGTAATTTTGTTGTGTTTTTGTAAAGAATTATTGAAATGAGTTCTCCACATTCACATATTGTTATTGATTTTCACCTCAATACCGCCTCCAAAGTTTTACAGCTAGCAAAAAAATGGAGCACACTGTCCTCATAGGCATTACACACCCTTTCTCTCTGCTGTTTATTGTATACCGGCTTCTTTTTTTAAAGCTGACAGCTGTTCCCGGAGGAATGCCAAGAGTGAAAGAATGCCCGGAATTTGGAACCACTGAACTTCACTGGGAAAAACCGGGGAAAGTTTTGAGAGCTGAAAAAAAACAGAGGATCAGAACGGCAGGACGAGCGGTTGGGTTGCAGTTTGCAGTACGACCGCACCAAACTTTACACTTTTTGTCAGTTCAGTTCAATGTTTTTGCCCCGCCGGTGAAGGTTTTCACGTGGTGAGAGGAAATTTGATTATTGAAAGACCACTCAAACAGTTGGAACGACCTTGCACATCGTGCCTTCTTGTTGTTGTTGCTTTCTCTACAAACTGCTGAAGAGTGTAAGTGCTCACGCACGCAGACTGTTGGTGGAAACACCGGAGCACACAACTTTTTTTTTTCTCTCTCTCTCTTTCTTTCACGTCAAACTTTTATTGCCATATGTGCAGCTCTTTCTTCTTGTGTTGTTGCTCTTGCATGCCATATAAGGACCATGCAGTAAGTACAATTTTAAACAAGGAAAAAAAATTATGACGATTTTTGTCAGTGCAAATCCCTTGGTTCTCTGATGTGATGTATGTGTGTTTCTTTATTTCTCTTAAACAACTATATCAAATTCACTTTGTCACAGCGGGAAAGAATTTGGTGGTTTCACTATGCACATACATTTGAGAGAGATATATGCAACAACTTCCACAAGTGAACAATATGTCTAAACCAAACCTCTTCTTCTAAACATCATAAAAAACTCATTTTTTCGGGGTGTAAGCAACATGGTAAAGATCGTGGGAAACACACTGACTACCTCTATTTTTAGAGGATTTTGTAACGTTTTTTTCCACTTGATCACTTGTTTATCATCTTCCTTCCTTTTAGCTCTGTCATCATCATCAGCAGACGAGATTTGCGTGAAAATGGACAAGTGTAGTAGCACTTGTATAAAAAACCGATTAATGTGTAACAGTTTTTTTCACTACTTTTTTCCTTCCTCTTCTCCTCCTCTGGTGGATAAATGTATTTTGATGGTCTACGGAATATGGTGATGATTAGATGGATACTTTTTTTAGAGGGATGCAGATCCCATGTTTACCATTGCACTTTTCCTTTTGGAGAGAAACTTTTTTTTTCAGAAAAAAAATATATAAAGTACGGAGGGTTGATGCTATTTTGCTGTTGCTACTTCCTCGGTCGGAGTGTGCAAATGGATATGATTTTGATGACGGGAGTATGATATAAAAGCTAGTTAAAAGCTTTCAGTTCTGTATAAAAAGGAGGAGGATGGAAGACATATTATATAGCGAGCGTGAGGGAGGCGATTCCTTCTCAGAGAAAAATATCTTGAAAAAGATGCACGTGGTTACTCTTACGATGTCTTTGCGAGTGAAGTGGAAAGACGGAGGAAGACGGAGTAAACGAAGAAAAGGCTAAAAAGTGGTGAGCAGAGAGTTCGGTTTGCACACAGTGTTCTCTCTTTTGCTCGCTTCAAGTCACACGGATTCTCATAGTGTGTAATAATAAGAGAAAAAACGGCGGAGTCTACCCTGAAAACACTTGAACATAAGCATTAGCATTGCGGAGCTGCTTTTTTTGGGGAGGGATGCACATGTATATATGCATCGACTGGGATGGACGTTACTAATACGAGGAAAATGAGAAGACACACCACAATTCAGATGAGAGAGAGAGAGAGAGAGAATGAGAGGAACAACCAAACAAGAGTTTTTATTGTGTGTGCCTTGTTCGTAGTAGTAGCTATACACAGGATATAATGATTCCCACTTTGCTTTTATGTGGTAGCGTTGTAAAAACAAGTTATGTACACACACTGCCATGTAGGTAGTACAAAATTTGTACACATGTATTAAGATAGACAATCATATGAAGATTAACTAAACGAAAAAGCAAAGAGAGAGAGAGAGAGAGAGAGAGAAGGAGTAGTTCTAGTCCGGTTTGGAATGATCAGAGTTTTCTCACACTGGGAGGCTTCTTTGCTTTCCACAACCTCTGGAGTTTCACACTCATTTCAAGAAGAAGAGACAAAAGTTTCCTTGAAAAGTTTTTCGTGAAACATTTATCGTGGATGATGATATGGATCAGACAAGAGAGTAACCATCAAACACAAAATGTTGTTGTTGTTGCTTTCCAACAACTCTGACTATATAGAAATAGGTACAAAACTGCTACACTACCAGGAGATAAAGTGCTCCTCTAGGTTCTTCACCTTAGCTTTGTAGCTCCTATCGGTTTTGCTGCTGCTACAAATAAGTAAATAAATGATTCCTTATGTACATATGAACATCCATCCTTCGGTTTGGATTAGTATCACATAACGATATTTTGATTTCATCGTTAATCATCAATTCCGTGATGACTGATGTGATATGTACATCTTGACTTCAGCAGAAGAATCCCATTTTACGAAACAAGGAAGGGAACGGAGGACGAGGACCATAAATGAATATCCATTGTCAAGATCAAAGGTCATATAGTACATTTTCTTACGTGAAATTGCCAAACTACTTTGAAATGACTACAAGACTTTTATGAACATTTTTTTCTGCTCTCAGATTGCCGAAAAATATGGCATATTTAGTGGATATACCGGGGTTGAGCACGTTTCATTCAGCATATTTGTCGGACTACGTAATTCTGATGAGACTCTCTGACACCAGCACCACAAGTTGATAGACCATGACAGACAAGTGAGGGAAACCTGTTCAATCCGAATAGTTAAAAAGAACGAGACAATAGTGGGGATTTCCGTTTTTACGATATGGTGGAGCCATTCGCTCAATCCTCGCTTCGCATTTGTGCGAAAAAACGTACCTAAAAGTGTACAGAGGGGTAGAATAGGGTGGTTTTGGGGCGAGTTGAGATTCATTTGGAAGAAGGTAATGCTTCAAAGCGTGGTTATTTGTAGACACGTAAACTTTTTGTTACTTTCTTTCTCGAAGATGAACACGGCGGACTGAATGGTAGACGGACGACGCTGCCAATATTATTTATTTATTTCTTTAAATCAAACGGCGTGATTTAAAAATCAATAATAAATGGTAAACTCTCGGAAATGCCGGATGCGATATTGATGAAGTCGTATCTCGCTTCCCCAAATTCAGAAAAAAATCTGAAAGACCACGGGTTCACGACCCACAATGTTTCTATGTTGAGATTTTTTGTCAATTGAGCATTGCATATGGTAAACATGCATCTATCAGCCGGTTTTTATTGCAACCACTCAAACGCATGTTTAGGAAGTTATTTTAGCAAAAAACCAAAGTCGGTTAGCTTACTACTGGGCTTAAGGAAAAAACGGTGTGTACGTACACCCTTGACTCAGTTGGCATACATTTCATACACTTTTTGCAACCAACTTTGATGACGATTTTTTGCCCACTTTTTTATAGATAGGGAATTAGAGACCGAACACATTTGACTTTTTTCCCCGTATTTTTTGTTTCAAAGATAATATTGTTTACTCAATAAGTGAGTATAGAGGAGTGCTTCTGCCGCCTTCGCTCGCTGGTCTTTCCCGATTTCGTGGTCTGCATGCCACTTTTTTTAGTAGTGGGTAAGCTTCAAAGTGGAAAACATGGGCAAATGCAACGAATCCACTCAATAGCATGGTGGTGTGGTGTGACAAAATTTTTTCGGTGTAATTGGCAATTTTTAGCTGCGGCTACTCCATTTCAGTCAGTTGAGTTGTGTGATAGAGTTTCTGCCAGTTTCCCCCAAAAGTTTGTGAAAAAGACGTTTAGAAAAAAAAATCAGTGTCTGTCTACAAACATCCCTCGGGCTCGTTTGTTTGTAAGTGCATCCACAAAAATTGATAATGAGAATGACGGGCTGACATTGACATAGTGCTCAACAAAACCCCAAAACGTCTTGAGCTAGACTTTTATGCACAATTTTTGAAATATTATTGTTACACACTCAGAGAAAATCCATTTTTTCCCTCTGTTTCTTTTCACATTATGGAAATCTTACGTAACCCATATTATTTTGGCAACTAGACTTTATCTCGCGGATCTGTTGTGATCTCACAGACAGGATAATCGTCTAGAGTAAAATGTTGACTAATCCAACTGCTGAACGTGTTGTTCAACTCATACTCATCCTCCGTGTCGTATTTGCATATAGACTAAATAAGCTTCCCAAGTTTCGCCACACTTTGATGATGTGACATGCAATTACGGGGAAAACTAATCCCACTGCTGAACGTGTTGTTCAACTCATACTCATCCTCCGTGTCGTATTTGCATATAGACTAAATAAGCTTCCCAAGTTTCGCCACACTTTGATGATGTGACATGCAATTACGGGGAAATTCTGAGGAGTGAAATGAATTGATGAGGTTAGCTTATTCAAAGCATGTCTGAGGAAATGGACCGTGGACTCAATGAAACAACACAGCACCATCACCACTGCATTCCCCAGCATCACATTCCCTCCGCTGTTGTACTACTCCAAGTATATAAAGTGCTGCTGCTGCGCTGCAGAGATTAAGTTTTGAAATTAAAACCAAAAATAAAAAATACTTATGCAAATATTTGTGGCTAGTGTTCACCCCGCATTTTTGTACGACGTTTAGTTCAAAGTATCAATTAAATTGTTGGAGAACTGGGCTTTATCAAAAGGAAAACAGGGACGTTGACAGATTCTTTAATGAAATGAAGCTTGCTACTACTGGTTCGTCTCAGGATGCCCCGGGTTGTTGGATGGAGCACCTTCCTTCCCTTTCATGAACCAGCAGCAGCAGCAGTGCTTCCTCCTCCTCCTCGTCTCTCGTTTGCTTTCCCATGAAAGCATTTTTGTGCTTTCATTTCGCAACTTTTGTAATATAATGACTCTGCCACACTACATGGACTTTAGACTATTGGAATTTAATATAATATTGTATATGTATTGTGATTTGAAAATTGAAGTAGGTTAATGAGATCGTCATCTACCGCTTTTGTTCTCAATTCGCAACTGGTATATAACTGTTCAATAAAAAACAAAAAGATCAATCAAAAATATATTATTACCTTTTAGAATGGACATGTATAGTTGGTGGTTCGCATGATGGTGATGGTGTTGTTATCATTATGTCATTGGCTTGAGTTTTTTTTTTGATTAAATGTCTCAAACTTTTACAATGCGAATGGTTATTATGAAAATTCAGTTATCTTGTAGAAGATTGCACAGAGAGGGAAAGAGAGAGATGGTCATTCAAAATCCATTACGATGAATAATGGTTAATTTAACTGAACTTGAAAACAGGACCATTTTGATGATAATTGGACCGAGAAACATGAATCACGATTTTGCATTCGAATTTTTAAACCATTTTTCACCAAAACCCTAGTGTTGCAATTTGCAATATCGTGGGTTTCGTCCGAAAAGCAGACTAATTTAAGAAACTGGGTGTTGTCGTCGTCCTCTGATCGTCCCTTGGGTAGCCAGTGATAATTTTCATAAAGATGTATAATAAATCTAAAGCAGCAGCTTCATTTTTCACAAGGTATATAAACCTAGCTTTTGGGAACCCAAGTTTTGCAATTACAGTGAACGACAAGTATGAAAATCTTGGCTCGTTAGCCCAATCTTGCAACAGCATCATCAATTCTTATAAGATGCATTATCTTTTTTAGGTTGAATGATTTAAATAGCGATTTTGCTGGTAAAGAACTTGATGAAATCAAGATATACTGAAAATGTGCATTTATATGTAAATATATAAAAAATACACAGAGCTCTAGCTACTGTTCACATGTTTGGAATATACCCACTGGTTTTTATTGTCTGTGTCACAAAAGTAATCACTTTTCTCTCTTGTAATCTCAGACACCCGTCCTTTAATTTTTGCACTGCCCTTTCCCTGTATCTCCGTAAACGAATAATTTAATTTCTCATTAAAGCAAATGCGACTCGAGTTTTTTTACGAGGATCCAAGCATTATTTATAATATACTTGCCGTTTGCGTCTCGTACAACGGCAGTTTCATAAATTTTAAAATAATTAGCGTTTTAGCTGGTCTGCAGATGATGAAGCCCCTACCGCCTTCTACTTAGGAACCTGAAATCGAACCCCAGTCATAAAATAATTTGCTAATAAGCATGCAGTTAACTACTTACTTGTTCTGCTGTGACCACCCCAAAAGTTTAACGACTTTTGTTTGAAAAATGTATTGTTGAAAATGTCATTAGAAGAACAGGTAGCAAAAAATATACAGTCATTTCTTTCAATACTACACCGTACCGCACCAGCGTCCCGACTTTGATAAAGGTCTTTTGCGTGCTGCTGTTGCGGATTGCATCTGACACGAAAGCAAAAAGTTTTGGCTACACAGGGATCGGCGCGGCGATGGAATCGAAAAAGCAGAAGGCTAAACTAAAACACAAATAATTTGTCATCTTCATTCAGGACTAAATTGGCAGTTGGCAGTAGCATAAAACTTTTCTCTCTCTACCTTCGCATATATTCACATTCACACATTTTCGATGATGATGGAGTAAATGAGCCCCAGATAATGATTATATACGTTGCGTTGCGTTGCATGTTATGTGTGATTTAATGCCATATTTGATTGTGGTTTTGTGACTACGTGTGCACAAAAAAGGGTTCAATTCAAATGCAGCAGCGAATTTATGAAATCTGAAGTCATCAGGAGGAGAAGGAAGGCAGTGCGGGGATGGATCTGGTAAGTAGTGTGCGAACGTAATTCTCTTCAAAGCTATAATGTTTCACATAATCCCTTGTCGCGCGATTATAGCATATATTACATCAAATGTGTACAGTGTGAAATTGATGAGACAAAAAGTTTTCTCTGATTCTCATGGCTATTAGTAGTGCCTTCTTCGCTCCTTATAAGAATCGCAATGAAGTTTTTGGAGTTGTCTCACGATAAACTTGGTATCAGAAGGAGCAGGATTCCGCATAACAGCCAGACAGAACTACGGCTTAGCTTACCTTAGACACTTTAAGACCTTTTCGTAGGAAGAGGATTTTTTGTCGGGATTTCTTATCAAGTGGATTTTGCGGGGTAAAACTAATTTTCTGACGATTACGTGATCAGCGCTTTTCCGGTTGATTGCGCAGAGTTTGTTTAACTTTTGTCGTCGAAAAAATTGTTTTCACGAAAGAAGGGGTTGGTTTGGTAGTAGTATACCTAACAAAATTCTGTATGTCATGTGTACATGGTCACTGTTCTCAATTTCAAAATAGCTTGGTAATGCTTTCTTATTTCTTCGAAGCTTAATGAACCCAACTGCATTGATAGCCTGATGTAATACATTTTCACGAAGACTGAACATGAATTGAGTGCTGCATGCATGCATGCAAAGTCCACTTCTATTCCTTGTAATCATATCATGTCCTGTAACAAAAGTCAACTGCGAAACTTAATATATTATAGGTACACGAATAAATGAATTTTCTCTACAAAAGTAATGAATACATTATCAAACTTCAATTCATGATTTAATAAAAATATCTTCCAATGTTGGTAGTCATTAAATTCATCAACGTACAATATAATTCATTAAATACAGGAAGATTGGAGCGAATTATAATTAAGAGTTTTGTACCGCAGATCGAATATCACCGAATGTCGCGTTTAATCCACCTTGTAATAATAAAGTCCCTGCAAGCAGTTTTTCGTAAAATAATTAATGAATTAATATTTTTTGAATCATTATACCCAGAATTTTACTAAAAAGGTACCTTGAAATCCAGTTTCAACAGTTGACACTGGCTCTTCCACACTTCCGTTAGAGGCTGTATCAATCTGGTAACGGAAATACATATCCAATATTTAATTTCACATGTTTTTTAAAGTTTAAAAAGATTTTTTATGAGCATTACACTTACCTCTAAATACAACTTTGACCTAGCAGGTATGTCGTAATCTCCCAGAGACTTTGACAAATCACTTAGCTCAGAGCCATTAAAAAATAAGTGCTGATCACTCAACAATGCTTTAAAATCGGGACAAATCTATATAGAAAATAGTGTCATTATTGGCAAGTTCAGTGGTCAGTGATAGCAACATGCAAGAGAAACATCTTTATTACAAAAGATTGATACCTTAGCCTTCAATGCTTTAATAGTCATTGTCGAATTCACTCGATAAGTTTTCTCTCCTTTCACGCTGCGAGGCCGTTGGCTTCGACGAACCGAATCGCCATTATTACTATTACTATGATGAGCGAATCCCTTCATCCAGCCATCACGATTAAACGGCTTTGCCTCCCTTTTCCCACTCACAACGGGCTACGGGACAAAAACGGGCCAAGTTTAGGTAAATTAATCTTTAGTCATACCGTCAACACGGTCAGTATTATTGTCGTATCATTATCTACTTACAGTTTCTTTAACTATCTCGGGCTCCTCTTCACTCTCCACAGTTTCGCCTTTTTCTCTCTTTACGATATACATTGGTGCATCTTTATATTCAAACTGTTTCCTGTACACTTTTGTGACCCAAGCCTCGGCACATTCCGAACAAATGTCTGCAGAACATATTAGAAATTTTATTGTTACCATAATCCTGGAATAACATTGGAGGACTCTGGCTTACCGTCCGACTTACCAGGTTCATAAATGACGTCGTCAACTTTGTTAGTGACACCCACCACTCTCACCTTTATTTCCAGATCACATTGAAAATTGTCCTTTATAAATCGCCATTCATTCGGCGTAACAAAACACGCTCTGCAGACGCACACACACAGACTTTTAAATTATTAATATTAATGCAATATCGTAGAGAAACATGTGAAAGTGAGTTGAGGGCACTCACACGTACATTTCGTCGGTCTCATCGGCAAACCCTTTCAAGAATTCAGTTATAAAAGTTGCTGGATAGTGAAATAGCTGATGCTCACAAATTAGACTCCGGTTGTTTAAATCTTCGACCATGTCGTAGCGAGTAGGATCCCTAGATAAACAAAAGCCACACACCATAGTTAGTACCTAATCCTAGTATGCAATAATGATAATGAGAATTTAATGTTAATTAAGAAAATTCACCTTACGAACTGTTTCCAATTTGTCACGAAGGCGTTGGAGACAACGTATAACTCACCAACTTTACTCGTGTCTGGCCGATTACGATTATGATACAAATCTTGAAGAGCTGCTTTTTGTTTAGAAGCAATTTCTTTATGCCTTCCTACTGTCTCCGCCTTCGTGCTTTCCTCGATCTGTAGTAAATAAAAACATTTACAGTCATTTGGAAACATAATATAAAGATCAAGGCAGATATTTTATATGAACATACACGACAATTAGAACATGATGATTCAGTCGCGCTCAACATGATACTACTGTCTTGGAAGTATTTCTCGATAATGGTCCACGCTTCAATCGGAATTATTTTTCTTGTGGTGTGATTCGGGTGTAAATTACCTATTGACAGAAACATGATCATTAAGATAAAGTTGCATAATAAGCGTGTTTCTTCGCAAACACATTTGCTAACCATGTTCGCAGAATAATTCTGCATTAAAAGTGAGGTTTTCTTCTCCCTCTGAACTGCCTTCCGCTTCGGCATCCTTATTGGTGTCCTTTTCACTAGGCAATGGCGGTGGTCCGTCAATTCTCCTTTTTGCCATTTTTTTCCAACGCCGAAAACTATCTTTGCCGACCCAACATTTGTTAGAACGGAGTTCTTCAGGAATTTCTTGTCCCATTTTTAAATAAACGGAGGTTTCGGCATCACATCTTCTTGACAATTCGGAAACTTGCTTGGAATCTTCATCTAGTTGTGCAAGTTGTCTGAGTTTTCTGCACTGACTTTGTACACAGACTTTGCACAAATCTTGACTCCGTAGGCGGGGTCCTCCTTCATAGTGTTCATACAGCACATTTGCCTAAATTATAAAAATATAATTCTTGCATAATTATGTAACATTGATAATTGCGTGATGTAAATGAAGTTTTCGAAACGGAAAAGCATACCAAAGGTGTGGGAATAATCCTATAAGGGCACGGAACTGAATTCGGTAGGGGGTGAGCAAGCTTTTTATGCTCGCAAAGGAGGTCTTTATTATCTATTGGCGGTACGGGGTTCAACTTATCTAACCACTTTGCCACCCATTCCGCAGATATAAAGTCACACTCATCTGCTGTGTAACTCTTCTTCCGACATGGAAACTCTGCAATTTCGCCAGAAGTTCCGTTTGATTTTGGCTCCAAAGCAGTAATTGTTGAGTCACAAGGGCCATTCCCCACAACAGGTTCATCACACATTTCCATACGTTCGCTGTCGCCATCGACATTTTCCAATCGGGGGATTTTTCGCTTTGGTTCACCTGTCTGGCTCTCCGACTTGGGAGTCGTCTTCCCAAATTCATAAAGCCACTCCACTTCCTTGATTCTTTGGGTGCGCTCAATATCCTAAGCAAAATTAAAAGAATTTAAAGCTCGCGTTAAAGTAACAAGCAATAACGGTGCATGTCCAATTAAAGTATTTGTACTCACTATTACCTTTTCGGTTTTATTCTTATTCCTTTCCGTTTCAAATGTCTCATCTTCTTGTCGCACCATTTCAGTAAGGTACTGGTGTAACTCCGGGTCAGGTTCGGGAGTGGTAGCATATTGTTCTAAAGTGTACACCAACATGGATGCACCAGCAGAGGAAAAGATAGGAGAGTCCTTTGACTTTTTTTGCCTAGACTTTTTGTCTTGGTCATCTGCGCCTTTCTCTACAGGCTCTACATACTCATCATTGAACTTCAACCATTCCCCGCTTCTCAAATCTTTTATTTGTGCTGCAACAAAACAGATCACAGTATATATTATTATTATTTGTTACTCTCTTCGGGTAGACAATTTTTAAAATTCGCGTTGATCATCCTACCGAGATAATGACCAGATGAAGTGCTCTGACCGTTATGAATCAGAACTGCTGTAAGGTGGTATTTATAAGAAGCGGAAGGATTTGCCTTATGCATTCTTTGCTCCAGATCCAGCGTCTCCGGAAATCCAATACTCTGGGTCACCTTCTTTCGTCTTTGAGCCTCTCTAGAAGCAGAACATGAACATACATACAATGATAAACTGATTTCTTTTCTTTGTGATGTTAAATATACAATTATAAATTATACTGCGCTTCCAATCCAGGCATTCTATCTACCTGTCATAAACAAATCTAAGCAGTTGCAAGTTCAAGACGGGAGGAAGCTGAAGTAACTGCATCCTCCTTTCGGCGGTCGTTTTTTGTCCGCATGAAGAGCACATGTATTCATTGGAAATTATCTCATCTGATAGTAATTCATCCAGAGATTCATTAAGAGTTTTCTTAACATTTAAATTAAGTTCTGTGAATCCCTCGGGTCTCTGGGTTTTGTTTTTGCAGCCTTGGCACTCCGTTTCATATTGCAGCTGTCCACCGAAGCACTGATTTATACTATCACGAATTTCAAGGTCCTTGTAATCGGTGAGTAGCTGTGTAATTACACTCATATACAACTTGGCAAACTCCTGCGCATCCTGTTGTTCTGTTGTGTCGATATTTAAAGTTTTCACGAAATCGGATGGGTCAATGGTGCTAAAATACATATGACAAATTGAGTATGAATAATAATCATCATAATAATGATACTTCCTCATAATTTCACACCCCGCAACTTCTCGTTTTAGAAGCCTTAGCTTCTTCTCTTACAAAATGAACAACTCTGTGCAACATGAATAATAAAGGAGTTTCAAATGGAAAATCCACGGATTTCAGCTCCTGCTGGAATATTAGAACTGTGACAAGAAAATGTCGCTACATAAACAAGAATATCCGGCGTTCTGATATAGTGTTATACGAATGTTCATGATCATAAATAAGTACCTGCGTTTGGATGCTTTTAGCCTGGCGAAAATAGCTTGAAGTCTTGCAAGCGGGCAGCCGGGTTTATACTCAGGACCCTCAATTCTGCTTTTGGCAGGTATCCACTTCAATATTGTGGGTCTGCAAAACCAAATAGGAAAGTGAATTTCATTCCACTGACATTTGACGTTAAATGAAGGAAATGGAATATATTCATCAATGTAATCAAATATTTAAGGAGTACCTGAAAATCGGATTGTGAAACCAGATTTGCAAAAGGGAATTGACGTAACAAGTGGCACCCAGGTTCTCCAATCCTGCATATTTCCCTTCCGCCCGAAAAGGATCACCTTCGTTATTGTCGTCACCAGACTTTTCCTGGTGGTTCCATTTCTTTTCGCCCAGTCCCCACAAGCAGTAGGGATTTCTTTTGCAGTTTATTCTGATCGAAAAAATGGAAATAAAATAAACATTAGACAAATCTCTATATTATTTACTTAGCATACATATTATGACATGACAGGTAAATAAATATATAGGTATGTATCACTACCTTCCTTCCACGCAAGGCTGGAACCCCGAAATCCTGTACGCAGAAAATACATGAGGTTCGTCGACGTCCTCCTCCCTCGTGTCAGAGATCCAGCTCCATGGATTGGCTTCCGGGGGTTTGTTTACTTTAGTTTTTGTTGGAGGCATTCTTACTAATTCTACTACTCGCTGAACAATAAATAAATAAATAAATAACAGACACCGGAGACTGTTAATTCAAAGAAGCATCACAGTAGTTCTCCTCTCCTTATCATTCGTGAGGATGGAAGGCTGTTCCCGAATGTGCGTAAAACAACTCTATCCCTGTTAATTGTTTTAATTGTTGATTGAATTGTAAGTTTACTATTTTTCACTCTTAAATCCGCTATCTACACAATTATATAACTATAAACAAGCTGGCGCCACCTCAAGATTGTCAATTCCAAATGTCATAGCTTTCTTCAGCAATCACTTGTTGTTGTGCCAGATCTCACGCAGAGGAGGTAACAGAACGATGACAGCCTCGATCAAGCACGTTTAAAAAGCAGCCAAAAAATCCATATATTTACAATAATAATAACTTAATCCACCCACCTTCACAATTTGTACACCGGTATTATTACAAAGTAAAGTTTGTTCAATTAAATGTTCAAGTTAAAAGCACTCGTTGATTGTTACATATTATTTCTTAAAAAGTACTCGCATCATTATTGTCCACATTCCCTCCACACACTACTGTTCCCGTTCCTCCATTTAATTATTATTATTCAAATGCACCTTTTTTATTCTCTACTCCGTCTTATCTGTGCATTGAAATGCATCAAGCATTACAATGCAGCCTCTCTAATAAAACCATTATTATTAAAATCAAGAACTACATACAAAAATGCACCTGTGCACACTAAAAAAAGCCTCGAAACATTAAAAAAAATTAAATCTGTTTTTAAAAAAAATGTGTATATATGTATAATATTTTTGATGCGGAAGTAGTAATATTAGTTTTTTCTACGTAATAATATTTTATTTTACAAACTGCAACTCTGTACACAACAACACAAGAAGCTCTTATATATATCATGAAACACTCTCTCTCTCCGGATTTGAGCGGACTTGAGGAATTAGTATGTTATAATGTTATGTGGATTGTGGGTATGGAAGTCAGATTTTTGTGTTTTTGGGGATGTGTTTGTGTGTGGGCAAGTCGAGATGTGAAGTGAAGTCTATCTGGGTGCTCTCAAGAAAAAAAGAGTGTATATAGCTTCTTTTTTCTTTCTTTTTTTTACGAAATCATAAATGTCTACTTCGACATCGGCACAAAATCCCTCTCCGTCTTCTGCGTCCTCCCCGGACTCCTTAGTGTCCCCCTCCTCCTATGTAGCTTTCAATGTAGCTCACGCGAGGCAGGCAGGTAGTTTTCCCCTTTGGAGGAATCCACAATTCAATTACACCCTCTGCTCGATAATAAAGTAATAACTCCTCTGATAAACTAATTAGTTTCAAGAAAGACATGGATGCATGGAACACCCGCAATTAGTCTCTCGGCTCCCAAGCTGGGTTGTTGATTGGATGGGAGGTGGATGGAAGTATGGAAGTATAGTGTACCTGTGCGTACAGGCTTTTCTCGAACTTGGTCTTTTTTGATGAGTCGAGTTGAGTGGACATCATATCATATCACATCGACATCACTCATCCATCACTTTAGTACCGGAATTATTGAAAAAATTGGGATCCTGTCATATTCACTCCCTCTAGTATTACTATTACTACTAGGAAGCGCATGATTTCCAAATACGGAGGAGTATAATAATATGTTTGTCAATGGAAAGCGGGAGGTGAAGATGCAGAGTCAATATACTATCTGCTTGAGGAAATGTAAAAGGAAAGTGGAAAGATGTAGTTAGTTGCAAGATAGTTGAGAATATTGGGATGATGATGATGGAAGGGACGTGACTTGACACTTTTTTAAGTTCATGTCATTATGGTTATATTTATATTATGTCTCATTCTATTCCCTTCACATGTAATTGAGTCCACACTGCTGTCCACAGTCCACTCTACTCATCTCTATCCATAGTGCAAATTTTCATACGTTTATAATGCAAAAAATGTTTGACAGTTATGCATGCAGGTTTGCATTACGTGCTATGCAGTTTACCTTTTAATACTTAGGTAATTAATGTTTAAGGGCGATGGGGATAATATCATGTGAGGATTCATCATGTCATGTATGTACATATTTTGTAAACTAAAAATGCAGTTAGAAAATTACAGCCAGAAATTATGCATTATAAACATAAAGTGCGAAATATGATTAGTACAAAACTACACATACTAAAAGCTATTATTATAACATTACACTGCCAATATGCATAACAAGATGAGACGATGCATTATTAAACCAATATCTAGATAATACATCTAACTAGAGAAGAGTTCTCTTCTCTCCACAAACTATTCATATACATTCATATCTTTTGGAAAGAAGTCATCCCTCCCCAAACACAACTAGACATTGACATACCTCATAATATTAATATAATAAAAAAATATTGTATTCACAGAGAACATGACGAACTAGAAAACTTTCTTGCAAATAAATTCTCTCGCCTCTCATTCGAATTACTTTGCATATCATTATGTTGTTTGCGTATCCATAAATTCATGCATGATCCATAATACTATAGTGTCAATCATGATAAATATAAACAAAACCAACAACACCAGCAATCACCAAACCGCTCGCTGCACTGCACACTGCACTGCACACAAACAAACGCAAAATAGGTACGAGTAGTGCATAGGTCATTATAACATAACTACGTTATATTATTATTAACACATAAGTATATACAGTTCATTTACCTAACTTTGGAACAGAACAGATTGCTTGTCTGCTTGCCTGCTACGAATAAAGTCATCATCATCATAAAAATCCATTCCAATTCCAATTCTCATTCACGATTTCACATTTTTGTGTGCTATAATATGCTACCCAGTAGTTAGTACTTAAGTAGATCTATATAAAAATGTATAGCACATATCGTGTCGTGTGTGTCTTATTGAGTCGAGGTCGAGTGTGTGTGCTGTGCAGCACTTCCTATGCTGGTGTGAAGGTTGAGGAAACCATAAAGGTTGGGGATATAGGCTTTCTTGTTTGCTGCACGGCGGTAACGGGATCACTACGCAAGGGAATTATTTGCATGCACATCTGCCTATTCTGCCTTCTCAAACTTCAGGCAGATAACCTGACCTGACCGACGAGAGAAGAGAACCCGAATATCGCTTATCTTATCACATGTTCATGGTGACATAGTGTCAAATGTCTGTGTGGTTCAGAGACTTGGAATGATTCAAAAAGGTGTCAAAGGAGGTCGTGTTTCGTGTTAAATTATGAAATCTTCTCGACAACCAAGCGGAGCAGCCGCCGCCGGTAGTACTGTGTCAGGTGGTGGTGGTGCTCGGACCGGAACTGATAAACCAGGATTGAAATTTAGTAGTGGAATGAACTTCAAAGGGTCGAAACCGCAGTGCTCCGAAGGACATGGCGATGATGATGATGACGACGGAGAGGAGGAACTTGGAGGCGGCCTTGGTGGTGCCAAGAAGCACGTCCTTATTAACAAAACGAACGCAACAAATTTGCAAAAAGTGGAAGACTTGCAACCCCAAAGGAAGGTCATCAAATCCCAACAGGACTTTCACCGAGAGTTGTTTAAAATTCTAAAAGTGTACTTTAATAGTGCCTTTACGATAATTATTAAAAATCGGAGACTGTGCCCTTCGGATGGATTCCAAACGGTGCGGGTTTTGGGAACAAAGGTTCCGGTAAGTTGCATAATTTTCAGTAAAAAAAAATTAAGAGAGCCTTCGAGCCAGATTGAGTTGAACAAGAGGAAAGATTTTACATAATTGCAATGCATTGTCGTTTTCTTTCAGAAATTTCTTCATCCTTCGTCGTTGGAGTATGTGGAAGAAGTTTCAAAGAAATTAATCTTATTTTTGAACCGGAACATTACGGAAGGTTGCGTAATACACGTTATGCTGGAGAAGAATAAGACGATGTACGTGGTGCAGCGGTTTGTATTCAAACTGTTTGGAAATGTTGATTTGGGAGGTCAGCATGAAGACGCCTTAGAGTATGACATTGACTTTATGAAATTATAATAAGAATGTTATGTAACATTATATAACGTTTTTGTGCAACTTAAGTTAACACTCACTTGGAATCTTGTAGGAATGTTTATAATTTGGAGGACGTAAGAAATCAGTGTCGGGAATCACTCTTGGAAATTCTTAATTGTGATGAGATACAACCAATGCTAAGCCCACAATTTTCCCGGTGGTCCATATCTGTCGGAGTGAAAAAGGAGTTTGTGGAGATTAACGAGGAGGGCTTTAAACAACTTTGGAGTCAAGACCCTTGTGCAGGTTACTTCCCTTGGAAGCAGCGTCCAAAAAGTCTGGCAAACTGTAGTCGTCGTGTGTCCTGCAAATTGGATTTCTCCAGTCAGGGTTTAAATACACCTGACGACAGTAAGCAAACTACTACAATTGAAGAACTACCTTTCTGTGATATCCACGTAAAAAATGAACCGGGGACAACAAGTAGCTCATCAACTTCTACAAATGATGAGCCTGATAATAGGACCAACGACAGCGCAATGGACATTGATAGGACTGTATACACTCCAACTTCTCAGAATACGCCAAGTAATTCGTCGAGGAGTACACCAGTAGTACTGACACAAAAAGATTTTTCTGGAATTATTTGCTTTCCCGTTTCATCTTTTGTAATAATTCCTGGTCTCATTCTATCCGTGTACGGATTAGAATACCCAGCGCCAGAATCTTCCGCGACACCAACAACACCAACCTCGCAACCTGGTAGTTCCTCTACTAGAAGTTTTAGAAGTTCGTCGGGTCACTCTCATCATCATCATCGTCTTTCGCATTCAAGAAACCGACTATTAAGACAACCAAACTGGACTTGAAACTAGTGAACTTAAAAAGGAGGATTGACTAGACTTCACAATGCAATGCTCATACCTCGAAGGGCCGATACTGTCGTGACTTAAAAACAATTAACAATAAATTATAAACTTTTATTGATCTATTTGCTTCTATAAACGTTGAGCATCTGCTGTAAAAAAGACGTTTTATAATAATTGCTTTCTTGAGCGTGCTTCATTAAACATCGCTAGTAGAATTTTGAGGTTTCTTCACACTGTTTATAAACGTTAGAAACTGCGCTTTGGCGGGTGGTGGTGAGTAAATAGACTTCAAGTCGTCGATGAAATCCTTAACAAAATACATTCCCAACGGTTTGTAAAAGAGCTCGGCAGCACATAACAGCGTCGAAATAATCCTCCGAACTGCATGCGTGTCTTTTTTGTCAAAAAATAAGAAGAAAATGAACTCTGACAGAAGGACAACGAAAAGAAAATTGGAAAATATTAGCCACAGTCTAGAAGATCGGATTGACAAGTCTGCATCCCGTGCTCCCTGTAGATTTAAAAATTACCAACGATTAAATTGTACTCTGAAAAAATTCGCAATTAATTATACTTAGTTGTATTTTCAATTCCTGTTAGTCTCACCAACTTGACGGCTGTGAAAAGATAGTATGTTAGTAAAAATTGGATTATGTTAACCGTAAATGCGCTAAACCACAGGAAAATCGTCACCCCTTGTTCTGTAATAAAGTATACAATGACAACAGTCATTTTTCAGTTAATGCATGATGTACGTTGATAATTTCCTAATTGTAATAAAAATATTATGACATACTTTCTTTCTGTGTGAAGAATCCACTTCTTTCCTCGTCAAGTTTCTTTTCAAACACTAGCCGATACATGTATAAGCCCATTATAACGAGTGGAAATAACTAGAGGGAGACGAAAGATGGAATAAACACAATGACGTGTCTTATGTCATTTACTGATACTTTTACACTATACAATACAAATACATATGAAAATGTAGAATGTAAACCTAGTTTTGTATTTTATTTA
This sequence comes from Dicranocentrus wangi, assembly GCA_036850665.1. Taxonomy (NCBI): domain Eukaryota; kingdom Metazoa; phylum Arthropoda; class Collembola; order Entomobryomorpha; family Entomobryidae; genus Dicranocentrus; species Dicranocentrus wangi. The sequence continues at coordinate 25,443 of JAANSN010000684.1, forward strand.
CCATATCTAGTGCGGAACAAATGCGAACAATTTTCCTATTCCTCCATGGGTCACCACCTGCCATTTTTGTCAGTTCCAAGTGATGGGTCACGTTTCACACAAGTTAACTCGAGTTTTTGGGGAACTCGTTTGCACACTTGTCACCCGCCTCAAGTACTCTGGTACAGTGTGTATTAAAATGCTCAACTCCACTCTGTCACTAGCCAATTACCAACCAAGAAAAAATGGACGGCCAGGCTTAATTTCACATTAGACTGATGCTTAAAATGAAATTAAGAAACTCGTCTTGCCTTTCAAAAGGAGCTCTACATTACATTGATACATGTGGGTTTTATATGTGAGAAATCCGAGATAAAAATTTCTCCGGAGTTGGGCCGAGTTCAACTAACCTGCCTGCTGCGGCTGCCGAGTTTTATTTCATCTCCGCAATTTTTTTTTCTTCATCATCATCATACTCCTCCTTCCCATTTCCGCATTAGTCCTCAGGAAAAAGATTGTCTTCGAGTCTCTGAGAGGAGAGAATATTTACAGATGTTTCAAACAAGAGTTTATACGGTGCATGACATATTGGGATTTTTGCATGTACACAACCACACACTCGAATTTTTTACCTTCTCGTTTTTTATTCCCATCCACGTTGATTGTGAATAAGGGTTGAATGTGTGTCGTTCGTTACTGCAATGCAACAAGCTTATGTGAGAGTAAAAAAACGAGTTGGATATCATTTTGGAAAGAAGACATTCCTAATGTAACGTAATGCAAATGCATGTGGATCTCACTCAAAAATCTACATTTTATATGCACTCTCTGCACTTCTTCTTCTTCTTGGGAATGGATATGGAGACTAGAAGACGTCTTATTTTTAGCCGATGAGGAAGCGCAGAGCAATTTGGCTGTTCGACAATTGTCATCCCCCAAAATGTGCACAAGTTTATTTTCTATTGTCACATAACTTGGTGAAAAGTGTGGTTCCCACTCAATTTTCATATACCGTATAATCATCGTCAATTTTATTATGTGCTCGCCCAAAAGCCTGCAGATTTTGATTCCATTTCGTAATCGCAATTATAAAGCATGGGGTGGATCATGAAGTTGGTGTGGGGGGGGAGGCACGCATTGCATTGTGGTGATTGCGAAATTCTCCCTTTTTATGCATGCACCATTGATGCGAGCCAAGTCTATGAGTTAATACTATCCTGTCTGTTTATACCAGTCGTTATCTTATTGTTATGTCTCTTGTACAAACGGATGCCACCACATTCATCGCATGAAAGCACTTCACCATTTTTTTATATTTCCTTTGGCATACCTAACAATTAGGTTTATGCATTTACTAAGCGCTATCAAAACGATTCCGCTGTTTAAGCCCCAGCCTATCAAGATTTGTGGCTGTCAGTTGTTCTGACTGTGTTGTGAATTTCGGGATAGACATAAATTGTAAATAGGATGAGCAGTAAGGATCAGGAAGGAAGTTCCGGAACTAATTTTTTTGTGTGTGTATGTTCTCTCAAACTTTTGTTTTCTTGCACCACATTTTATCATTGCCGTTTCCCAGATGTCGAGACTTGAGTCGTGCCAGAGCCGTGAAATGGAACACTGGTAATGATATAATGTGCATTATTTTGTCTGCTGGCCTTGTCAAGGCCTTTAAAACGGCTCTTTAATCTTTATTTGTGGCGGAACTTATGAGGCATTTTTCGCGACATAAAATAATAAACACCATTAAATAATTTGTCATTGTGACAATCAGGGGAGAATGCTTTAAAGAGGACAAAGACTGAATACTCTCGGGATTATATTGCAATTCTCGATCACAAGATTTGTTGTGGGATGTACGTGCATAATACTGGTATAAAAGTGCCGTTGTTTGAGCCAGCTACATGCGTTTCACAGTGGAGAAGCCGGACTTGAATAATAAGAATTAAGCAAGCAAGAAGATATGTATGAAAAACATGAGCCGTTTTTATTCAGCCAACTTTTACACGGTTACATTTTTAGCAAACTACCAAACTGGGCACTTTGGCACACGTAACACGCACATTACAGCGATTCCTCAAATCTAATTTACACAGTGATCCAGAGAGAGGCTCTAAACTAAGCCACACAAAGCCACACTATTTGTTTGGCAGTAATGTAAATTGAAAATTTCAAGTGTAATAAACAAGTTTAAACTATTAATACTGTATTAAGTTGAGGCAGTAGCACAATTTATCTTTTCTTTTAATTACTTTACTTGTCTGGAAAGATTACTCAATTACGTTTCAAATTAGCTAGCGAGATCCATATACCGATCCCGTGTTGAGTGCACAAATAAATATAAATGATTTTTGTAACAACAAATTTTGTTCTTGGTCACTACACACTACACTTATTATAGCAGCGTGGTGTGTTTTGTTTGTGTGACATCAAACGTTGTTCACGGTGGGATTCTTGCTGTCTGGATCCGAGGGTTTTGTTGAGGATGTTTTTCTTACCATGAACATTTCCTGCTTAAGATCGTCAATGGACTCGCGGACAAAGTAAAGGCCGAAAATGCGAATAAAAATTTCCACCCCGCATAGTACCCAAACGAGGGGGAACACTCGGGGTTCTCTTGTTGATAGGTACACTAGTTTAACCGCAATGAGCCCCAACACAATAAAAGCCGTCCGCATCCACGTTTGAGATCGTTTGATGGTTGTTTGAGGGCCTAGGGCGTCCTTAATAAATTAATTTTGAAATAGGCACATATTTCAAGAGCAGATTATCCGGGCGAGGAGTTCTCATTGGTTTGGATTACCTGGTATGTGACAATGAACAAGTTGTATGCGGACCTCATCTGGAGAAAGTTTATAAAGAACACAAGCGCCCAAACGGCCGTTGAAGCTAAAATTACTGTACAAATCAAACAATATTTTAGCTTGATATTTAAACAAAAATAAGGGCTTATAAGTTTTCGTAATTTATAGGCAGGAAATCCACTTGCGAGTAAATTTTGACAGAGGTCCATTAGGAATATCTACAATCATTGAGTTTAGGAATACGCCTCCAACAATGTAAAAGCCGAATAGGAATATTGCTAGAACCTGGAAAACCCACATTATTACGATTAATGACTCAAAAATGAACAATGGACAACTATCTAAAGTATGTAAGTGACACTCCTTTTTTAAAATAACTTATTGGGAACTTCGAACCGTGTCAATAGCTGCCATATACCGTATAACTTCCTTGTCTCTCCAAAATACTCCGTCCATGATTACTTTGATTGGTTCTCGTCGTCGGCGACCCAAACTTCACCAAAGGATTTACTATGTTGATTTACACATACTAAATTCCGCGTAGGTACCCTGGTATTTTTTAGAGACACCAAACAAGAATCCCTGTCGGCTTATGTGTGCGCTCACAATGGACTCCCTAAACTCGAAAAAAAACAACTTTTCAGCAATAATGTGTATATATATTCCAACTCGCAATGGTAAACACAGGCCGAGCCAACTTCAACAAACGGAAACGGCGCAGCCTACAGCGTCTGTCTCCGTCACCATTTAGCTAGATTTTTAAGAAGTGATTTTTCTTCAAATTTTTTCAGACCCCCAAAAACCTCAACAACTTTTTTCTTTCATGGGAAAGCGCATCTGTTTGCGCAAATATGACGATGAATAATGATGGACGAGTAACGACTGCCTGAAGATGAAGATGAGAAGAGGAAAAAGCATCATTGAATGGAAATTCACATGATATTTTGAGACTGACGAACGCTCTTCTTCGCTTTCGCTATATGAAGTTTTTTTTTCACGGACGGTGGATACACATAACTTTTTTGCACGGAATATATTCTTTTCTCACACCGTGAAAAAAAAGCCTGTAGAACCGTTTCGAAAACAGTGTTAGATTTCCCATATTCCAAGTGGAAAAAAGCGTCATAGATGCTGCTATCGGAAGATCAAGGTGACATATAGAGTAGAAGAATGTATTTTTAGAAAAACTCATAAATTCATAAAGCTCTCAAAATCACAACCTACAAGAAAGAAGAAGAAGAGCTACTACCTAAGAGAGCTGTGGGCCATAACCCGTCGAAAGTTGGGCTAAAACCTAAATGTGTTGAATGTGTTTACGCACAAAAATAAGTTCAACGTTCCTGCCATTACTCCTTCCTAACTACTCCTCCGGTGGAACGATTACGTTCGAAAGTGCTCCTGCTGCAGACGGGAGGTCTGCCATAATGAGATATGACAATTTTCGTTTATTTAAAAAAAAAAGGCACACCAATTTCTTTTTTGGCACATTTTACATATATATTTTTTATTATACAGTTTCACATTTATGCTCACAGCCGAGAACAAGAATTAAATAAAAATAATACGACTCAAAATACATATTTGCATTCAACAACACAAAAAAACCATATTGCCACACACGTTATATATTTTTTGTTATTAAGTACACACACTTGTGTAAATCTGGCTGGATACATTATCAATTATCATCATCTCATCATATCTTGTTTGTTAATTACATAAAAGAAATAAAAAGGACTAGATCAGTCCGTTTCTTTTTTTGCTCTAAAAGTATAATACGTATATCTCTGGTTGATCATCACAAAGTTTTTTAAGCTTGCTGGTAAAAATGAAAGCCAAAAAACAGTTGTACATAATATATGTAACATATTTTGACAAGCTAAAATATAGACTCATAAAGAGAATATTACACACAAGGAGTTTTACATTGCGATCTACTATTTTAATTTAAGGCAAGGACAAAAAGCCATAATAAAGGTTATATATATATTATTATATCGAAAGGTAAACATTTTGTTTTATCGAAATCGCATATGGTTGGTTAATATACATATTATCCGCCTCAGGAGAGGCTTCTCTTTTTACTTTACTTACTGGTTTACATGTGCCCATCCAATTTCACGGAGAGAGCCATCAGGCAAGCGAACACAGTCATGACCATCTTTTGCTTCACCTCGGAGATATCTTCGGGGAGAGCGTATATCCGTGCACCAGCCCGTCGCGCCATTGACACTGCGTACTTGGCATTTGCCAAGTTGTCATCTGGCGAACCACTATCCTTGACTAAAGAGTAGTCGATGGAGCCTGGCTTGATGGAGTCGACGAGGTCGAGAACCACCTTCCCGTCCTGGATGGTCGGGTCCTGGAAGTTTCGGATGCTGGAGGACTTTCCGCCCTCGGTCAACTTTTTGTTCACCCAGAGCACAATCTCCTTCTCGGTGATGGGCGCGTCCCCGTCGGACGTCAGTTGGGTGAGGATGGACAGCGTGTAGGCCCGCATGAGTTGCCAGATGAGGGCCAAGGTGAGAGTGGGATTACCTTCGGAAATGTCTTGTCCAGCAATACCTACCAAAGAGAATTTCAGCTTCTTGCCGAGCTCCACCACGTAATTGCAGTTTTCCAGGATCTCCATAAACTTCCTCAGCTTGGAAAACTTCTTGTGCACCCGGTTCCAATCGACGTGGCCGGGCTTGATGATGTCATAAAGTTGGAAAATCACCAGCCCGTCGGTGAGATCGGAGTAGAGCCAGTTGACGTGTGGACTCACGCCAAGACTGTTCATCCAATTTCTGTACGTTTTCTCCTCTCGAGTCTCCTCAATGGTGAGCTCTACCCCGTCCACGGGCTTGTCGAGCCCGGGATGGTTGTTGAACAGATTTGCAACAAAGGCCAGATTGAGCTTGTAGATCCCTCTCGCTACGTCTTGAGCGGTGACAAATTGTCGGCATCCCAGCTTGTCCGCTTGTTGCAACATCACTTCCGCCCTGTGAATCGGGTCACTCTCCATCAGCGCTTCTGTCGTCACGCCGGCCTCCTTGGGAGCAATTTGGTTGAGTAAATGGGTGTAGATCTCGGAGTCTTGGATGTCCGCGTGGAAGTTGGTGCAGACCCGGTTGACGCCTGCCTGTCTCAAGTGGTAGTTCACCCAGCGGAGGAGGATAGCTTCGGGTGGGAGTTTAATCAGGTCTTCAATCTTTTCCCCGTCTTCCAGCAGGTGGGCCAGACCAGGGCAGTGCTCCAGGTTGATTTGATTGAACAGGCCGATTCGAATGATTTGCCAGAGGAGCCCGAGGACCAGATGCGGCTTTCCCAGCATCAAATCGTTCCCGTCAATGTTGATAATGTTGCAGCCGATGGCTTGCGCCGAGCCGAGGGCAAGAGTCAGGTTCTCGTGTTTTCGGTACAGGGTCAGGTTCTTGATGTTGATGGCCCGCTCGTCAATCGTGTCGGGGCAGGAGTGGTTGATGATTTTGCAGAGGAGGATCCCATCCTTGACCTTCTCGTACAAACCCTTTCCTTCCGCGTCAATGGGGAGGAGATGCTTCAAGTCGGGGTCGTGACCCAGGTGCTCGTTGATCCAGTGGGAGAATGCCAACTGTTCTTCGATTCTCACGGTGTGGGTCGTGCCCTCGTTGGAGGCTTGCGTGAGCCCCCCGATCGTTTGCAGATTCTCCCTTTTTGACACCACCTGCTTGAAGTGTTTGGCAACGTCCTCCATTTTCAGGGAGGTGCACAACCTCTCAAACTCGTCCACAGAGAGCTTGTTGCGGTGACGGGTGTCATCGCTGTCAAAATCTTGGATTATCTGGCGAATCTGCCAACCTGGAAGCTTGAGTCCGACTCGGTCCAGAGCGTCTTTCAGCTCTTTGGCTTCAATGTAGCCACTCCCGTCGGAATCCAGCTCTTTGAATACTTCATGGATTTCACGGATTTCTTCGTCCGTAATCCGGGGCGGGGTGGGAGAGTTTCCGTTACTTCGAGACATGTCTCAAATCTAAAAAAACAAGTCCAACCAAAAATCCGAGTAATTAGAGATACGTAGTAGATCCCAAGTGTGCCAACTTTTGTTTTCTAATCCAGGATATATGCAACGCAACAAGCCAAGGCAAGGCAGAGAGCAAGGGTGTGACTTACATTGTATATAAGAGGTTTTCCAATATAATAATTTCCACTTGTATTCTTCTTCTTTTTTTCCTGGAGCACTAGAGCTTCCAGAGGTCTGTGCGCTGCGTACAGTTGGCTGGCTAAAAGTACCGTATAATAAAATCAGCCTAGGGATTTTACTCTGATAATTTCCTCTTTTGTGGTTTATCACGTATCTCGCCTCAGAGTGTGCGATTGCGATGGGGAGGTGATGTCATGCAAAATTATATCTCAGAACCACTTGACAGTTATAAAAATGGAAAATTATAATACACGCAGAGAGTCAGTGTGCAGCAGTATTGTGTTTTTTGCGTAGCCAATCAAGGTTAAAGAAATACACTGTTCACTTCACAGTTCTCTCGCTTCTCTCCTCAAATTTTTTTATGCAAGGATAAGACATAGGTATATATGCAAAAAGCACACACTTCACTTTTCGCTCACTCTCCTCCTCTCCAGTGTAACTTGTACGAAACTATAACACTCGACTCTATCGTTGTGGGAGTACTCTACTCTTCTGCGTACATTAATATAAGGATTAACATTAACTCTTGCTTTCAACTTGATGATGATGGGTTTGTTGACGAGAGCGCATTCCAGCAGAGCGTTCTGAATTTTTTAAGGTTATGACTTATAAAAAAAGTTTCCCTTTTGCCACACACAACTTCTGCTGTCGTTCACACGGCGTTACCTACATTACCATTACCACTTTGAGTTAAAAAAAAAGTCATTAATGTGCTAATCACGATGCTCAATGTTACAACATAATATATCACATATTCCGCTTCCCACAAAAGAACAGAACACGACGACGATGAAGTTGAGTCGAGTCTCTCTGCACTTGAGCTTTATACTCGGTCGGTACATTCACCGCTCTAATTTGTAGGTATTTCATGAAACAAAAATGTCTTCTCTCATTATAAATTGTTTGATAAGCGTTTGTGATATCACTCTACTCTAATGACGAGTATGAGGATTTAAGGATGGCTATCCGTATTGCAATTTTCAACGGAGACAAAGTTGCATGTGGATGATTGGTTGGACTGCAAGAGCTGAAGCTTTGCTGCTGATGATGATGATCTCTTCCACGAAAGGAAAAAAAAGTAAGTTCGGGTGATTCTCGCCGGATGAGGATCCACTTTTGTTATATCACAGCAGCAGTCACCACAGGATGCAGAGGACAACCATCTGCACTTGCAATAGTGTCAGCAGTTCAGCAGTCTTTTTTCGCCGCTGCGTTTCAGACTATGAATAGAATAATCAATATACTGAATAGCACGGCCTGCCTGATAATATGCTCAGTTGAGTAAACAGAGTGGATGATGATGATGACGATGATGAGAGTCTAATATCAATTCCGGAGTGGAAGTTGACGGCTCGTCGTCGTCATAATCTTATCGGCGAAGCTTTACGAGTTGTTGCGACTAATAAATGTGGCTGTTTTTGGTAACAAATTTGTGAGCCACAAATATACACACACAAGAGCGCTCAGCGGTTTGTGGTCTTTTAAAATGAAAAAATGATTCGTCTACAAGCAGTAAAAAGTTAATAACTGTTGTCACATTTATGTATGTAGAGCAGGAGGCGTGAAGTCACCGGATATGAATGAAATAAATGTAATATATATTGTATGTATGTATTGAGTAAGAAAATTGAGTTGTTGACTGTTGTGCTCCTCGACTGAACTGATCGGGAAGAGGTTGGTTGATGCGTTGACTTTGTTTCATCGACTTCACTCACTCAGTTCAGCAGAAAGTCAGCAGCATACTTTTTGTGAATGAAAGAAGAGAAGAGGCGCATTGTATTCGTGTGTTTGTGTGTTTGTGAGGTGATGAATAGAAGAATGAAATGGATGGGCGATGAGAATTATGAAAGATTTTGAGGAAACGTAAATTGATACTTTAAACCTCTTGACTGTATGATTAGTCATGTCATAACTAATATCATCGTAAGGAAAAGTCCTTTTATGGGTGTGCAAGTAAGTAGTAGCTGTGTTGCACACTTGATTACACATGCGACACGCAAGTTGAAATGGCTAATGTGATTACTACTACGACGGACGGATTTTCCAATGGAGCATCTGCACAACAGTAATAGAAGAAGAAGAGGAGAGGACGGAGGACGAAGAAGAAGAAGCTGCGAGCGAGGAATGGCAAAAAGGCTGATGATGCTATGCTGATGGGTTGTTGTTATGAATGTGAACCTGTAATAAGACACGCAGCGTAGATAACGCTCTCATAGTGTGATCCGTCTTGTGTTGGAGTTGGAGGAGTATAAGCAAGTATGACTCTTGGCGTGTACTTAAACATGAATATTTCATGGGACAATTAGTTTTTTAGACTGATGTTGGATAGCGTGAAAAACAATAAAAATATGAGTCATTGAGGGGAGCGGTGATGTTTCGACAGAAAAGTAACAACAAGGCATGTTGATGCCACCACCACCATCACCATGCCATGATGATGATGATGACGTTACGATAAGTACAAGTTTTTCTCTTTTTTTTACACAGATTGCAGCGTTATTGTGTGATTCTTGACGATTACGTACTCGTATTGGAATACCTATTGCTCAGCCTTATTCTTGTCACAGTCAGTGTGGCTGGGGGTCGGTCGAGAGACAACCGAGAGATATTTTTGAGCTGAGAAGAGAGATAAAAAATGTGAGGGCCAACGTGAAGAGATCATATTTCAGATGAAAAAATATCTCGAGTAAGTTAGTTATGTGTCTAATTTCGCCTTGAGTGATGGGATGACTGTGAGGAGAGGACGAGGAGGCCAGTCACCAGGAGGGTTAGACTTGGTGGCTAACAAAGATGACGCATTCTCTGCATCCTTATCGTCGTGCATCCGCTAAAAAAGAAACTTGCGATGAGAGTTGATTTGATGGGCTATCCTATTCGCTTCAATGGGGTTTTCTAAAGGTGAATCATTTATTATTTTTGAGGTGTAAACTTAACAACTCCTCAAATAAAAGTGGGAGCGACGCAGAGATCACGACGCACCTTCGACCATTTAAATAGTTAGAAAAAATATGATCATCCCTTTTTGAAAGGAAACCAATCTTTTAGTATTGTAAACATCCATTTTTTTTCTCATCCCAACAAACACTCACTCAACCACTCACAACAAATCTGTCTGCACGTCATGTTATGTTCCAGTTGATGCATGGTTCATTCTGTGGTTGTCGGTTGTTGTTTTGCTACCATCATGCATCATCATTATTCTCACTTTCTAGTACACGTACACAAAAATACCTATTTTGCGTATGTTGCGGTAGCTCATAAATAAATACTCAATTTCCAACTGGGATCCCCCCTCACAAGAAAGAGTTCCGCTGTGTTAGTCATCTTTGTTGACAACCCCACTTTATACTTATTTCCCAAATTACTCCACTTGTGATTTTACAAAAGAGCAACTTGTATAATATTATATCCTTCGTGCCTCGTGCTGGTTTATTTATTGCGAAAAGTGTAAACACACAAATGACAAAATAATGCACTTTCATATTTTGTCAATGAGCGAGACATGCGGTAGTGCCATGTCTTGTCTTATAATGACATGCGTCTTGTAAAATTTTTTGGAAAGTCCCAAGATGCGATGCAATATACTTTGCCTACTAGCCCTACAGTTAAAGGGATTTTTGGGTTGAGTTGGCTGAGGGATAATTTTGTTTTGACAGCTTAAAGTTTTTTTTCTTCCCTTTTGCATAATAATAAGTCATCAGAAGCATCATCATCAGCATCCGCACTATTTACAATTCCAATTAAGAGCTATCTCACAGAGCCTGACAGCCGAAATGCAATGTCAGTCACAGATTTTTTCGGTGGGATGATGCCAGAAAAATAAAGCCAAGCCCTTGTGTTTACAACCCATTGTGCAGCAGCAGCGTCGTGGCTCCTTCAAAATCTGCATAATTAATAACATACTCCACCACCACATGATGACGTAGGAGAATTTGGATCAAAAACCCATTGGACATGGTATGCTAGCTGTTGGTAGTGGTTGGTAGCTCATAACGAATTCAGTAGAGAAAATGATTCATTGTCTGTATTTGGCAATTCGAGATTACATCGCGGCTTTGACAGATTATTAAAATTCCAAAAGCCAGCTGGAAATTGGGCAACAATGCAAAATAAAAAAATGACAAGTCATTTAACAAAGCAAAGCTTATCGCAGATCAAAAAAAAGATAATTAAATGAAGTCACAATTATTTTAAGCTCTTATGCATATCTCGCAAGAGGGAAAAACGAGATGAACTATAAATCAAAACGAGGATCAAGACTCTGGCGTGTACTGCTGCCCTATATATAATTTCGGTAAAAAATTCCATTCTTCCTTTTCCCCTTATCTAATTACACGTGTTTCACAATCCTGCGTACCTCATTTATTTGTTTATTACCCTGTTTTACAATGTGATTTTATTCACAAATCATAAATCTATAAACTATATAAAAAACGGGATTTAAATTTAATTTTGTTTTATTTTACAAACTTAAGCTTATTATTGCGTTATCCCAACTTTGCACAAGTAGAAAATGGAGGTGTAGTGGACAATGAGAAGGCGAAAGAGTGCCTCGGCGAGGAGAATAAAGAGATAAAATTTATCTCCAACGCTCTCAAATCTTTTGATGCTCCAGGCACACATCACAAGCACAATTAACAGCACTCCAGACCAGCAAACCCACATTCCGGACACAATATGAGGTTTTCGGCCCAAGTGGTCCTTCTGCTGGAGAGTGAGAGTGAGAGAGTCGTCAGAATGGAGAGAGATCAAATTGTGTGTGTATATATAGTTTTACATGTGGCGTACTTGAGCACATGACGAGTGGTACTAGAGAAGACCAGCTAGGTAGGTTTTATTTTTTATTTTTTGGTAAATGACTTACATCGGATAAACATATCATCACCAGACATGCCAACAATAGTTGGGTCAGTGTCAAGCATACTGACGCAGCGGCTGCGAGCAAGAGTGGGAAATGAAAAGAGGACTCGTCGACATCGACATCTGCTTTTCCTGCACACACAAAAACAACAAAAGAAAGCCTGTAAATGCGAGATATATATCCATACGGTGGTCTCGAACAAGATAAAAAAAATTTGATGGAGATATATATTTATATGTACATGCTCACGTTCTTCATGGGAAAATGCCTCAATTGTGGAAATTAGCTGACGACAATTGAAAACCAGACTTGTTAGGGCGAGTGCCTATTAAAACATAATGATATAAAAAATTAATAATGTTGATTCAACTTTTGAAATTAAAGCTGACCTTTCTCCCTCACACAGTCAACCGACGCGAGAAACTGGATATTACTCAAATGCAATTTATCTTTGGATGAGAATGGCTCCGGCTCCTCCGAGTCCAATGGGGAGTTGTCCATTGTGTGATGATTTGATGAGCCAAAACTGGCAGCAATAATTAGCTAGAGTTTTTTTTGGAGGTATGCTAATTGTTTCAAATTCCAAGTGGCCGTTTTGCCGTGAAACCGTGTGGTTGGTTGAGAAACAAGGAGAATCCTTGTAACAACTGCAGGAAATATTGCACATTATCTTGGTCTAAAAATTGTAGAGACTGATTCCGAAGTAAGATATGAGCCTGCTGCTGCCACGCTTGGAATCATGGATCTATTTTTAAAGACTTTTGGATGATGATGAATATATACATCATCCTATCATCATCATTCCGTTTTTACAGATTATGCATGCGAATTGCGAATTCGCCCTTATGAAAATTGGCTCTTAAGGAAAACCTTTGGCGATAGGTGTAGTCGCTCGTAGAATAGAACGATCACGAGTGATAAAACCTTGTCCAGTCTCTTGAGTTGCATCTTGTCATGTCGCACTTGGCATGCGAGTGGCCCACATGGGCCTAATAAATCACGCCTCCCAACATGTGCCAATTGATATGACGGGAAAATAACAACTGATCTCTGTAAGATCGCCAGAGCGGCTTCATTTCATTCATGCAGTTCGTGCAGAAAGAAAGATGAGGATGCTATCACTTTGAAAAAGTGCTCTAAAGCCGCCCATGCACTTAAGAAGGTTATGCGAGAGAGAAAAAAACTGTAAAAATCATTGTGAATTGGAAAAGCTTTTTCTTTTATGTTCTTTTTTACGAATATTATTGAAATCTCACTGTTCTCATTTAAGTCATGTTGATACTCCACCGGAGAGGGGAATCTTATGGAGAAAAACTTTAGCGTTGGAGTATCGTACGGGATTTTTTCCAACAGCTCGTCGATATAGATCCCGATATTGTATATGCCCACTAGTCTCCAGAGGATTTCCACTATGCCAAATCCCCCAAAGAGGAACACGGTGAGCAAGGACTGGGCTGAGAGCACATTGGAGAAGCAGTTCCCGACGAGGAAGATGAGGTAGACGATAGCCCAGTTTTGCCACACTTTCGTATTCCGTGCGGAAGTTACGGCGTCCGACTTCTCCTGCAATAACAACCACAAAAGCCCCCACCCGCCCCCTCTTGTTTACATTCCCTAATGGATATTTGCGACACTTTTTGTGTTTCCATACTTTTATTGCCCGAATCTTACCACTTCCAAGGCTATCAGGAGGATAATGGCGAGCATCATGTGGACCATGTAGAAACAAATGTAGAAGGCGAGAAGGAGGGTGATGAAGGGATAACCTGGAAAAATTCACCACACGTTCACTACCACCAATACATTTTAAACAATATAGTACCTATTCTAATATTATTATGACATTTCAGAAAATTCATAATATACCCCTCTGGTCAGTCTCAGGTACAGGCATGAATATTATGAGAAAGGACTTTGAAGCGATGTGTAGTAGTGACTGGACCTTAAAAAATAAAAATGCAACTTTATAACTCTTCTCTCCACTAATCACAATCTGATGTCTGATACGTAACCCCTGTCACAACTTACGACATCCACGAGTGCCACAATTCTGACAACTTTTCTTTTGTCGTACGCCGTTATCTGAAAAATACTCATTCCGTTGTAGCTTTTAAGACACAGATATTTCTCGGTTGAGGGCTGGCTCGGTTGGAAAATAAAAATGTAATAAATAAAATATTGTCACTTAAAAATTCGGAAATAGTATGCGAAGGCGTCGACTGACTGAACTGCAAACAAGCCACAATGGATTTTGACTGATGCTATCAGCATGCTAATGCTAACTGCGTATTTGAGAAAAAATGGAATTCATTCAGGAGAAAAAAACTTCCAATATGCAATGCAGAATGCAATGTTGTACAACACACCTATTACAAGCAACTTTGTTCGCCAGTTTGAAGGGGAAGTTGAATTAGAAACTCATTTCGAACATAAAATCTGTAAGATGCCAAAGCAATTTGATTTGTTGATGATGCTAAAACTTGTTGGCCAGATGCCTCGTCTCTTCAAGGCTATTTAATTTGAATTCTTATATACATATTTTTCTCCCGAGCATATTTCGAAAGAAAGTCCTTGACTATAATAATATGCATTTCAACATTTCGTTCGTGGATTGGGCATACGTTTGTGAGTTGTGACCCAGTTGTTTTCTTTACCATCATCATGAATTGGCCACGGGAAACGCCGTTTGACAATGCACCCAGCTTCAGCAGCTACATATCAGTAGTCCGTTCCGTGGTCTTTTCAGCTACACTATGTATCCGCTCTTGTGTGCCGCCGTGTGCGTCATCATCATCAACATCCCAGGTTTTATAATGGAAACCAAGGATTCATGTTTTTTTCACCGTATCCCAATCGGGAAAAGTGCGTAAGTAAGTGTAGAGCACACAAAAAGGCATTAGTTTTTGAGGCATTAGAGAAAATGCAGGAGATGTCCTGAACGTCACGTTCTCTCTAGCTCAATCAATGTGTGTGGTTTTCGCACGGACTACTCACTCATATAGCACCCCCGAAAAAAAAGTTTTTTTTTCAGCTCCCGTGAACTCCTCACCTTTTCCCGATGGATTGTCGAGAAGAATAAAAAACATTTCTGGCTCTATTCACATTCAACTGCTGTCAATGAAATGAAGTGAGCTGAGAGATGAGAGATGGTCCACCACGCCACCATCACTACCACCACCGCTGGAAACAAAAAGGTGGAATGGAAAAAAGAAAGAATGCATCCATCTCTCTCTCTCTCTCTTGTTTTAATCAAAGATCACAATTCCTCTTTATTTCACTTTGACAAAAAAGGAGTGTACACGACGCGAGTAAAAATATTTGTGTCAAATGGCTCTTCTTGATCATCATCATTATTGTTATTACGGCACACACAGAGAGCATGATCAAAAGGATTACTGGAATTTTAAAGAATTCTACTTTTTAATTATCTTTGGACTAATAAAAATACATCACGGAAAAAACCTAAAATCATCCTAAAAGTTAAAAAGGTTTTTTATTAACAAAATTTATGTATAACCTGTTTTGAATACAACAACAAAAAATCAAGTCTCTGTGTGCACCATATTGTGTAGTACACTTAAGAGTTTTATGTATTTTTATGACTTGTTGTGAATTGACAGATTGTGTATGTTTCCATTTCGTTAAGAATTTTTTCTTTTTACATATGGTTGACTTATACTTTTACTTAAGATGTATACGTTAAATATATTAAAGCTCTGTATTGTAAAATGCGATTACATACTGTTTCTACTCCACTCACTTCCAACCTGTACCCTCACAACGGCTTTTTTCTTCTTCAAATTATAGGTAAAACCGTGTAAAACATTTTTTGATTTCGTTTACAGCTCTAGATATTATTATAATTTTATTGTTTTAGCATAATATACCTTAAGCTTAGTATTACACAACTCTGCCGTCGTCGTCGTCAACTTTTGCTAAAAAATTGAACTCTATAATATCTTATATTATATATATATATATATATTTCTCCATATTATATTTTTGGATTGGGCTCATGCGGAATTGGCATGATCCGTGTATAGTTTTTTATTATTGTCCAGAGTTTTGCATATAGTTTTTGCACCCGTTGCTGGAATATTGTCAGATGTGTAAAATATCGTTAAAATTGACGTTTTTTTAACAGTGTGCTAGTATTGCGCTTGGTTTCGTGATTTTTTTAGGTAAAAGTACTGATAATAATAATATCCTGCAAAGATGTGTCTTCGTAGCAGGCTCCTTTAATACAGTTTTCTCTTCTTCTTCTTCTTCCTTTATTTTAGAGGCAGTGTTAAAATGACAGATTGATGTGATGATGAACTGTTGCGATACATACATATTTTATTTTGGAGGACGCGAAGCGGTGATGTTGAGTTATTGTCAATGAATTTCTGACGTTCTTCAATGAATTTACCAATCACCAAAAGATTTCAGTCTAACACACACAGAGTTTCTCTCTCTCTCTCTCATATTCATTCACATCTTGTGCAATTTATAGAGCAACAAAAAAATGTATACATCATTTTTGGCACCTTTCGAAAATGAACCTTAAAAACTAAACAATTTCTTCAATTTTGAGTTATTTATTTTGAGTAGCCCATTTTTTAAAACTTGTGTCCGGAGAAGACGTTCATTATTGTCGACGTTACACAACTGGAAAGAAAGTGTCCAACATTTTCCTACAAAATTTCCGAATATGACCCGGTCTCATTCTTAAACGTGGTTTTTATTTATTGTTCTTGAATGGTTTATCGGATTCAGGTATTTTTCAGGTATCTTCTATCTCTGTTTTAATAATGTGACAATGTGTAGTGTATATAGTAATTTGTGTACATGGGCTCATCAAATATGTGCTATGCTATATCATATGCTATGATTGTTTCCTGTTGTGGATCTAAAGTTTAAAAAGGGTTTCGGTTTGTGATATTGAGGATCATCAATTTTTTGAGATGTGTATTGTACCACCACCGGAGTATAAAAAGTCATGCAGGGTGAACTATCATTCACGTTTTCTTGTATCCTCTTACTAGAATGTGGTGTGGCATTGTTGACCTATCTAAAATCTAAAAGTGACAAATTAATTATACCAGCTCAATTGACACTATCTGCGCGTGATGAGGATGGGGATCGTGTTCAACAAAGAACGAAAAAAAAAAGTGATGAATGATGAGCTGACACTATATATAATATATAGAATATCGGGCTGCTCTTATCGTGGTGATGATGGACAGTTGTATTTTGATTTTGGGGGAGCTTTTTTAATATAATGCAGGGTTTATGTATTTATATAGTGAATAGTGACATAGTAAATCGGCTAGTATATTTGTCACACGAGCTGACTGATGATGGCAATGAATTATTTTTTGTGGTGCAGTGTGTGCAGTATGATTCTCGCTAATAACGTTAACGTGTGTGGCGCCGTGTGAGATGATGATATGATGATGAGGTGATTGTAGCTGACTGATGATGATGTGTGTTCGTATTTTTTTTGCATGTATGTATTCTTGGGGACAAGGAGTGCTGCTGCTGCTGCTAAACCAACCACTCATACGGACAAGACAAATGTCAGGGAGGCTGCTTCTTCATGGAATTGACGGCGTAATAGTCGTAATTATTATTGACGGACTCAAAGGGCGACTCGTACTGCTTTGGCTTCGGTTGCGGATACGTAAAGTAGAAATTGTAGTTGGGGATGGGTTGGAGGGGGATTTTGGTCGAGTTGTAGACTGGCAGTAGACCCGTACCCCCGCAAACCACTCCAGCAGCAGCCAGAGGGGGAGGAACCCGGGGCGGGTAGATGACCGAGGAGCCAGGAGCTCCAGGTTGGGGGAACTGGTGGTAGGGACCACCCACCCCCACCGGTTTGCTCACCACCGGGGGCAAGCTTTTGATGGGGATGAGGTGAGTTGTGACAGATGACATTCGGCGTCGGCGGGTCGGCGGTGGAATGCCGAGGCGGTAGTTGTAGTACGAGGTGTAGAGATAGCTTCCCTGAGACAGATATTTGTATACTGGACGGCATATATCATAAAGGAAATTATTGACAGTCATCAGCGTGACGGCTCGATAGATTATCTTGGTGGCGTGATACAACATGGTCACCACCACGTTCTTCACGCTCTGATCTTTCGGAGGTGTCTTTAGAATTGCCGAAATGGCGTATCCCATTTCCCCCACGTAGAAGACAAACGTGAACATGGCGATGTAGTACCAAGCTTGACAGTTGCCTACCGTGTACTCAGAGTAACACTGGAAATCCGGAAGTAAGAAAAAATACAGGGAACAAATTACATTTCACTTAATTAATGAAGCTCCTCCATCCAACGTAGCAATTTAGCATCCCGTAGTACACATTTTGGAAACAAAACTTTAGCTCATCAAGTACCAAAAATTGAATTTTAAGAGAACGAAGGTCTGTTTTTTTAATTTTTAGAGAATAAAATTAGTTTGTCCAAGGCTGCGAGAGAAAAAGTGGATCCGGGGGAGCAGCAGAGAAAATTTGTCGCAAGACAACTCATTATTTTTGCTTTCCACAAGACAAACTCAATAATAATAACGTTACATGTTATACAAGTTCGAGATTCTAAGTTTATTATTTAAAAAGCTCGCAATTTACCTCTCTCGTAGCAGCCAAAAGCCAAATGCCCATTATTAGCTGGAGAACGTAAACGCAAAGCACAGTCATCCAGGCAAGAACCAAGTATCCACGGTCTGAAATGAGGAGAGAAAAAAATGTGTAAAAAAAGAAGCTATTCCTTAACTCATATGCCGATTGTGTATTTTCTCCGCTTTTGGCTTGATCATCATGAACTCAGATCTCTTGTTCCATTTATAACGCTCTTCTGTTTAGTTTGAAAAAGGTAATATGATTATCGTAAAGTGAGTTTTGGAAAACTTGCTTCACAGGAGGAGGCTCGCTTTCCGTTTGCATGAATGGATGGGGGAATGAGACTCAGGTACAAAATGTAATTACACCTTTCCATCTTTTTGCGAGGTTAATGAAAGGGAAATAACCTTGTTACGTTTTTGGCTAGCAAAAAACGGGATCGCTGCCTGTTTACTTATGTTTTATTATTTTTTGCCATTTGGGCCATCTAAAATTTTGTTACTTGATTATATTTTGGCGTAATAAAATGTGTAGAGGTAGAGTAGTTAGTTACCTTCTCCATACGACTTTTCGTTGAAAGAAATCGCTAAGTCAAGAAACGGAATAGTTCCAACAAGCTGAAATCAAGAACAAGAACAAAGTGGCATCAAGCACAGCATCTCATTTCCCGTCCTTCGAGTAGGCATTACAGGAAATTCTAGCAAGAAATTTTGTATGTATAAAATATATGTGTTTAAAAAAACGGCGAGCATATATTGCATTGCATTGACTTGGACACTGACTGCTACTACAACTACACAAGAAGTAATAAAATACATGAAACTATAGTATATTATTGTGCTGTAATAAAGATATATATAGGTAAAAAGTTTTTTTTACGAAAAGGCCCGTACGATATCGATTACCGCAACGACTTGCACACGTGTCTTGTACCTGTATCGATTAAAACCTTCCTCAGGGTCCATTCTCTATATTTATACAAAACGCACTTATAACTTACAACCCTCCCACTAATCACGACCACCACCATGTAATTACATTAGTAGAAGCACACACCACTCCATTCATTCCAACAAAACAATTTATCCCCTCATGGTTGGTTTACTACGGCTGGCTGGCTACACGGACTCTGTGTCCTCCTCTCTGCTCTGGGAAATTTATATTTACACAAGTACTTCTACTCTCAGCCAGCCTCCCTTGATGAACTGCATGGCGTTCCCTCCATTTCATACTACTATATCCATTCACTTCATCCCTCCGAATATAACTAATCCCCTCTCAACTAGCTCGTCGTGGTTATTGCTTTAGCATTTTGTTGAAGGAAGAGTTGTTTTGTAGAACATGAAAAATAGTGCAAAATAATAGTCCGTTGGTCCTTGGCTTTGCTTTGCTGCGACTCGTCGCACGTCATACGGTCGGTGGTCGTCTTCTTCACTGCAGATGCAGACCCGCCAGACTAGTCTAGGGGTCCATTGTCTACATCCGCCAATTCAAGAAGATGTCATGTTGGTGGAGGTCGTCTAGTGACCACTGCTATATTACCACCACCGAGAGAATCCCCCCTCAAATCAAAAAGCTTCTTCAGTTGAGAAATAAGAGAAATTAGTGAGCCCGTTCGGGTTGTTTTTTGTTTTGTGCACAATGCAAAATGAGAATATATATACATATATGACAGCGAGTGTGCCAGGCTGGTTTTTTTTCTGGAGGAGTCTATCCGGGATGAGAACCGGAGGAGGGAATAATAATAATAATCATTATTGGAATGATAGCGTCAGAATTTTCCGTTTATTGCTTGTATCTCATGAATGCTCAGTTGGGTGGGTTGCGGCTGCGGCACTAGCGAATTTTAAGTATATCCATAACTCTCGCGAGAAGCTTCTCGTTTTTGTTTTTTTTTCAAACAAATATTTTCCGTAGTTCGGAAGCGGATCCTCCAAAAAGGAAAGAGAAAAAAGTAGCCACCAAAAAGGAGATCGTCGCTCTGTATCTCTATCTATCTATATATTTTGTAAGCTGCTTACATAGAATCACATTACCATTTTCATGGGTATGAAAACGTTCAGGCAAAAGGTACCCCTTAGAGTCCTCCTATACTACAAGAACAAGAACAACAACAACAAAGTGGTGTTGCTTTGCTTTGCTTTTTTTTTGAAAAACAAGCTCTCAATTAATTGTATGTAACAAATACAGAAAAGTTGTGTGTGTTTTTGTACGTACAAACTATATCACAATGAATAAAAAACAACCGTCTCGTCGTCGTCGCTGTTACATGAGAGGTTCCACCAATTCGTCTATTGCTCGCCTTTTATTCAATTGTCTCCGGTAGCGTATCATATTCCTATTGTATTTTCATTTATTGTCAAAGTCGAATGGCTGCTGCTGCTACTGCATCTGTTGTTGTACCGCCTCACTGAAAACACTCGAAAATTTGAGAAAACACTCATTGTATTTATTGTCGGAAGTGGTGATGATGATGATGGCGATAGTGGTAGTACTGTTGCTAGTGGCATGGGCCCTGTCTCCTCGAGGAAATAAATAACTTGTTGTTGGTGGCACATCATTATCATCCAAGATGCCGCTCCGAGAGCGGGCCAAAATATTGCCAAAGATTACGTAATAAAGTGAGGTGACGTTGATGATGCAAATCATTACGGAGTGTGTAAAAAAAGTCTGTGAGCCAACAAACACAAGAGCTGTGTTATGCCGTCTTCTTCTTCTTCTTCTTCCTGGTTCCGTCTTGGTGACTCTCTTCCCTCCGTCGTCGCCGTCGTTGTCGTAATAAAAAAGCTCTTATTGGGCTTGCATCCTCTTCTCTCTCACACACATGCACACGACGGTTTTATACTCTGCATAAAAAAACGAATACTCAACCACAAACACTTTTGATAATCCACACGAGAAAAAAAACACACACACACACACGAGGATCTCCTCCAGAAGAGATGAAGAAAGTGAAAAAAAAACCAAAACGGTCTATTTTATTATTTCTTTCTCTTGTGTGCTTCTTCTTCTTCTTCTTCGTCTTCTGTATAATAAAAACCGTTTAAGAAATTGGAGGAAGAGGGAGTCGGAAGTGGAAGAAGAAATATAATAATGAACACTGGCTCTCCTCACCACTCGGAGATAGGAACGTATAAAATAATAATAATAATGATAGTGGCATGGCTCTCCCTCTCCGACAAAATTTTTTTTCCACAAGAGAAAAAAAAACTTTTTTATATATATTTTTTTGGATTTATGATGATAGAAGTTCGTGGTAGCAGGAGCGGAAAGAGAGTGAAAGTGTGTGTATTACGGAAGAAAGAGCTAACGAGAGCTTGGGAGCCGAGCTGTACATTCTACTATTACTCCAGTTTTTTACTGACTTGTAATATATGCCGTTTTTTTCTCAGTTACTCCGAACTAACCTAAAAAAAAGGAAGAAAAAAAAAAGAAAGTTTGGTGAAAGCAGGAGCAGAGAGTCAGGCAAGGGAGTAGACGTAGACGTAGACGTAGTCGTCGTCGTAGTAGTAGTAAGTAGTAGTAAAAAGCCGAAAGTAGAGAGTTTTTTTTTCTTCTTCTCCTCTCTCGTCGTCTTTCTTTTTCTCCCGTTTTTTTTTTCTCTTCTCTTCTTCTTCTTTCCTCCTCCACTTATGTAATAATAAGTTTCACATGTATTTTCTATCTATTTTCCCCCCTCATACTCCATCCTGTCGAATCGAGATCTCATGGATGAATTCTTAGTGACTTGGGGAAACAGTTCTTTCTATCTCCTTCTTGGCTGATACCAGACCGACTCCTATTCTACTACTAGTGACAAATGCCCAACTTTCCCGGAGAGAGAGTACAATGCTCTATAGGATGTATCCCAGTGTATGCCGTACAAGCTCAGCTCAAAAAGGTACAAACATGTGGAAACACTAGAGTCTCCTTTTTTTTATTCTATATAGATAGAGAGTGAGTGTCTATACACAACTATGCTCCTCCGCTCCGCGAGCAGTTGTGCAGGGCGAGAAGAATAAAAGTCGACAGTGAGTGAATTTTCGGAGAAACGGGGGTATTAGAATTTTACAGAACGGGAGAGAGTGAGAGAGTGAGAGCGAGAGAGAGGACGAGGTCTTGAAAAAAAAATCTTTTCAGGCAGAGACTCCTCTCTTGCTTCTCTTCTCTTCTTTTCACAATTTCTCCCTTTTCACATTTTCAGCTCAGCAGCTCTCTCTTCGACAGTGATTACTACATATGTACGCTCAATCATTGTTTGGCGACAGTGGAGCCCGTTTGTGCCTTGTGTTTTACGCGCTTTCCCCAACCAGGATGAGAAACTGGGGGTTTCCTTTACTCCACTTTCCGCATCATCACATACACACCACGACGCTTTACTACTCCGCTCTCGTATTATCTATCACTGGCACACACTCACCACCACCACGACGGCTGTGTGTTGTGAAGCACCAAGAACTGAAACAGAGAACCTGGAAACGGAGGCTTTTACACAGCGTTGAAGAAGAACACATGCAGTAGTAGTGGTTGGTGGTGCAGGTTGCTCTGCTCCGGCCTAGCCGGAGTGATGGGACGACGACGAGGATGACGAAACGAAAATAATAATAATAATAGTAGTAATAATGTTTCGTTCGTTCGTTCGTTCGTGTTATACCACTATAAAAGTTTTTCACATGCTAAAAAACCTTCTCTCTTCTTTCTCTCTCAGTTTAGTATAAAAAAAGGATGCTGACTCTCTGGTTGCTCTACTTGCCCAGCTCCAAAACTCGCACTCCATGGGAAAAGCGTATTTACTCGTAGTTTTGATGATGATGATGCTGCTGCTGGTTCTGCTGGAGGTTCAACCACGTTCGTTCGTTTGGCCGTACGTACGTACGTACTTACGTATATAGTAGTATGAGTGTAATCTGGGGCACAAAGTGCGCATGGAGTGCAGAACGGGTTGAGAATCTAACCTTATCATCATCTCTCTTTTCTCTCTTCTGGGCTTCTCTCTCCACTGGTGAAAGTGCTCGCGTGCTGGGTATGCGAGAGGAGAGAGACGAGAGACTCACTCACTCACTCCGTCTCCGTATTCCGTATATCATGACTACTGCAGTTGCTGGAGCAGTTTTTCCCTTGTTGTTGATGATGGGAGAAAAGAGCGGCGGCGGTGGCAGTGGCACTCTTACCTAACCAATACTACTATTTCAACGATGCATCACTCTCCATAGCTGCAGTGCTAACTCAACTGTATCACCTTTTCCCGTGGACAGTGAAGAGTTGAAAGTTTGGGTGTAAAAGAAACGAGAGAAGAAGAAAAAAAATCCTCATCATCATGATCATCATCATCATCGCATCATCGGGATTCTACTATGACTCAATGGAGACTAGGAGACTTTCGCTCTGTGATCCTAAAAGAGTGAAAAAAAATATCCTGGGTAAATATCTGCCGCTCTGCTGATACGTAAGTATAAACGCTGCTGTGGGTGAACTTGGGAAGACCAGTTTGGAACTGAAAACTAGTATCATTCTTTTTTCCTTCTCCGTCT
>JAANSN010000685.1:0-49337 GCA_036850665.1 Dicranocentrus wangi
ATAACGCCTTATTGTAAAATGGTAGGTAGTACCAAGAAACGACTCATTTTTTGCAATTTATTTCTGCTGAGCAACTGGAGAACAATGGTTTGCTTTGTTTTATGGCTTGTGAAGAGCTAACCAGCAGCGAGTTCTGGAAGCCAATCACGGATATAAAAGCAGGCTTCCCCACAATTCAGCCTCATTCGAATGACAGCAATTTAAAGTTACTTGTATATTCTATTGGACCACAGCATTCACAAAGTCACGGGTGGAACTTCAATTCAAGTCTTTGGAAATCCATAATACAACGTTATTACAAAACAGTGCAGCCAACGTAAAGTATTAAAAGTTATAAAAAAACATACGTTTTAGATCAATTATACAAATGGGTTGCCAACTTGCGAGAAACTTTACTAATTTGAAATGAGCTGGTACATTTTTCTATTCAAAATTGCGAACTTATATGCAATTTTACCTGGATATTTTTTTAACTTGTTACAAATTTACACTGAAGGTGAGCACATTCATAATTATGCACATTTTGTACACAAATCCCTCTTTACTGTAAAGTTTTGTCATGTCATGAAAGACTCACTATCTTATAAATATGTCAGATCTCTTCTCGTGTATACTCGTAGTGCACAAATAAATAAATATATATATCGCAATGCAAAAAATTTTATACATATACCCTTCAAATTCCAAATTTTTGTTTCTATGGTATTATGACTGCTAGAAGTATTTCCGTTTTTTTTTTTTAATTTTGGGAGTATATTTATTGATCTGAATCTGATATATCTAACATTTGACCAATCTTATTTTTCCTAACATTTCACCAGATCTTATTTTATCCTAAGCTGTACAACTTTTATTTATATGATTTTAAAATTTGAGAGATAAATCTCAAACCGCTAACAGTATTGCGTGTCGTATATTGATTTTATTGTTCAGGCTGCTTATTTATGTTTTTATTTGTGTCTTATGTATTTAGCTTAGCCAGGTTTTAAGAATTTAACATGAAACATTATTTTAATTTACGTGTGATTGCACCAAATTTGGTGTATTATCTCATTTTATTGGATACTTTACCCAATGTACTTACATGATTTTAAAATTCCAAAAAAATTTAAGCCTTTCAGGAGAGAAAATGTGCCAAATTCATATTTGAATAAGAATAATAATTGACCCGACGCCGAACAAAATAAATTTATAAGATGTGAGCCTTTCATGACAAAACCTTGAAATAAAGAAGGCTTTCTGTACAAAATGAACATAATCAATAATTATGACTGTGCTCAGTGTAATATTTCTTTTCAAAAGGGGATTGTTTCAAAAAGGGGGAACTGCCTCAAAGGGGAATTAGCTCTAAGGTGAATTGACCGGTTACCTTTTTCGTTGTGTAATTTAAATTGATCATGGTTTTTTCTTACAACTAGCTACACTGTTTTATAGTAATGTTTGTATTTTGCATTTCCAAAGACTTGAATTGAAGTTAAATTTATTGTTTACCATGTGTCAGAGCTCATTTTAGAATCTACAAGTAACTTTAAATTGCTGTGGTTCGAATGAGCCTGAATTGATGAGGAAGCCTTCTTTTATACCCGCAATTGGCTTCCAGAACTCGTGGCTGGTTAGCTCTTCACAAGCCATAAAACAAAGCAAGCCATTGTTCTCCAGTCGCCCAGCAGAAATGAATTGCAAGAAATGGGTCGTTTCTTGGTACTACCTACCATTTTACAATAAGTCGTTAGTTTTCTTAAACAAGTAGGGCGTTTTGCAGCTGGACATGCAGTAAGCTTTGTGGTCCAGGATTTTTGTTTCAGATTGCCATTGCCAAAGAAATAAAACAAAGAGAGTTCCAAGGTGATATGTATTTCAAGTTGCATCATGTTAAAAGGATTTCGGAACGAAATCTTACTTATGAACGCAACAACTTAATAGTATTAATAAGGAGCAATTAAAATTTCTGATGATTCTAAAGAAATCATTAGCTATTAGTTATTGCATATTAACAAAACAATTTTGTGTCATTCCCAATTCTAATCATTTTCAAGAATAACAAATTAACATTCTCAATGGATTTGCACTGTAAACATGACAACGACTTCTTGTCGAATTAACTTCGACACATATGCACAATCTTACCATAGCTACGATTGGCTAGATAAAGATAAGTTAGTAGTACTTAACTTGTCATGGTGTCGTTTTTTGGCGTTGCTTTTTTCTCGATATAATAATTTTGACGATGATGATGATTTTGGCGTTGATTTTGGCATGACATGAGAAATAGATGACAAGACGTGCATTGTACTACGGTCGCATTTTCCATTCACCTGAATTAAATTAGCCTTACTTGAGTTGTAAAAAAGCAGGTTAGTATGCTCACTATTTTGTTTAAAAAAGAATATGCATCCTATGCCATCATCCCTCCTTCCCAGAACCACCACCATCCCTGCCTGCCTGCCTGCCTTGTCTACCTTTCCAACTCTAAAAAAACTGAAGTCAAATCCCTTTTAAAATCCTTTTTGTCGTGTCCCAAGTCACAAATAATCTGATTTGGTGATCAAACTTGTTGATAAATTGCCATGAAAAGTGTGGAATAATTGAACAATGAATCCAAACTCCATCCACCATTTTACTTTTGAAATGACCTGCTACTGTGATTGAGAGGTATGTAAAAGTGACGAATTCGAAAGCAGTTTGGCGTATATGGCTCCTTTGCAAAATTCCCACACAGTTTATACTTATACTCCTTTATTTATAGCGTTGTCACCATTGCCATCAACAATTTTTTTTGGCTAAACGCAACCCGATACCCATGAAATATTCTCATGTCATCGTGAGCGTGATCAGTCGTCGTGAGTGCAACGCAACGGTGTGGCTGGTGAATGGTGTACATACATTGTACATCGTAAAAATTCTTAATTCAATTAGTCATATGTGCATAGATTGACACACACACGCGAGTACACCTCAATGCATGGTTTCAAAAGACTGAAATAAAAAGTTTTTTTATTTCTACAAAAAATGCAGGAAGTCAACTAGTCAAATTGGCAAGGTGCAATTGAATTCAATGAAATTCACAATTTTCGCAACAATATAAAGTTATTTGCGGTAAACTCCCCACGATATCACAATGTAGCTACTTTTATCCGCTAACAAAGGAAATGCAAGTGAGGTGCGATGATTGATTTGTTGGTTTGTTTTTTGCATTTCAATTCGCCCATTTTTACTTTTTACACTTTAAGTATGCCTCAATCATTTTTAGCAAAAAAAAAGGTTTTCTTCTAGAAACGAAACCTCACAATCTTACTTAACGTGATATTGTCATTCCGTGTATTGCGCATGATACAACAGTACGTGATGGAATTTTGTCATATTTATAACAAAAAACTTTTTTGGTACACACACACACACACCGAGAGAAAAACCACTCCGTGCGAAATATTCGACTAGGAAACTGAGTCAATAGTATACCCAAAACAACTCCATAATATTATATGCAAGTGAACTATATAATTTTCCGTACAGAAAAAAAGCAAAAATAATCAAACAATCCATTTTTTGTCTATTATCATCGCAACAATGGACAATCTAGATATGTTTATCATGAACGATTATTATAGCTACTTTTAAAAGAGAGATGCACAAGATGCAATGGGAAATGGGAAACGACACACAGCACTTACGGCGTGGTGATGATGGTGATCTATCATCTCATATTTTGCTGCTGTGGTCGTATATATTATGTTCACCTGTCAAACAAAATTTTTCTCATAGAGAGGCATAACGACACATCCCACCAGATCAGAATTCAGAAGAGGAGAGCAAGACAAGTTGTTTGTGGCTTGACATGTGTTGTTGTCTTCTTGCGGATTAAGCTCTTTTACACATAGGTTAGGTATAACCTTAAGTAGCATTATCAGTTTTTTGATACTGTCCCTAAGAAGTGTGCATGCTTGTCTACTATATATGCTCAATGTGGTAATATTATTACTATGGCAAAGAAATCTCTAAAGTTTGTAATAGCTCCTCCATATACCTACGTACTCTGACGTATGTATAATGACTAGAACACAAAACTCTCTCGATAATTGGCCATGAATGATAATATGACAAACTATCACCGATCTAGTTTCCTTTTTGCACTTTATGCCTCATGATTCATGGTGAGGAGGTAAAGCAACAAGCAACCCATGTGTCAAGTGGGGGGAATAGAGTGGGAGGATGGATGGGATGAAGTAGCAGTGACAACAACTCTTTTCAGTAGTCTTTTATTTATAAAGATTTGCAAACACAGTAGTAAACTGGTTGGATGATGATGATGACTTCTTGGTGTGCGTAGAAAAGAGCTCTATACTTTGTCTTCCTTTTGTTTCTTTCTATATGGTTTTCAAGGGAACGCTAAATAAAATCTGTCAGCGGCACGTCAACAAATGTCGGAGGAATGTAATACAAAGTAGGGAAAAGGGAGTATATGATTTTATAATATTATGTGAGATGAGAACTCATAATATAATTGTAATAAAGTACTTCAAAAGAAGGTACATTACTGCAAGTATAATATAATATGTAAAAGCATCTGCAGAGACTTATTTCCCTCTTCACCTCTTCCTGTCATATTTCACAGATTAATCAAGGTTTCAAGTGAAACTATCGTTGAAAATATATAATTCCCCGTTTTTCCTTTCAGATAATGATGCGCATCGACTAACACATAATCACTGTAATATGTACTCTGCGCTGAACTCTGCCTCTCTAGCTGAACAGGATATCTGTCAACAAGTGAATGAAGAGTATGGTGAGGTAATAAAAAATTATATCGACTTGAACCATTTTTTTAATATTATTATTGTTATTCGTCTTATACAGTATGTAATAATAATCTATAGGATTTTAAAATGATTTTCCATCCAACGCTTACATAAAAAAAATGTGATGAAAGATTATGATATCTTTCAGAGATTTATTTATGCTCAGTTTAGTTTGCAGGAGGGGTAGTTATTATGGCTGAAATTTTTAAAGGTATGTGTACTCTGGGAATGATAACAGAAATACTTTTTATCGCTTTTCACACTTTCATTTTGACTCTTTGAAAGTACGATAATATAGCTTATATATACCTATCTAGGCAATTGCGCCTCTGTTCATTTTAAATCCTTTTACAATCTGTATTATTTCGAGAAGTAGTAAACTATATTATATACCCTTTCTTTTGCGAGAGTAGACCACAAAAATGTCATTGAAAAAAATTGCGAGAAAAACAAAGTTTGTCAATTGAGTCAGTTAGCAAGTGCAAGTTGAGTTGATTTTGTGTAAATTTGCATGTGCCATAGCTAGAAGCGTGAGGACATTGTGCTCATGTGGATTATATTATATGCACAGTGAAGGCTGAGGATACCATATTTCGTACCTAGGATATGGAAAATAGTATCTTAAATTGAAGATTGACAATGACAATTGACACCTCGTTTTTCCGGAAATCCACACACTTTACAATGCACATGTGTAGGGACACGGGCAAAGTTTTACCTGAAACTTCTTTCTGATGGTACATGTTTTTCTGGTAGCGTTCTGGTGTTACATACCATTTTTCGTAAAAACACGAAAACTGTGTCTGTATGTGTAGCCTCCACTCACAGAAGAAACCGTTTTTCTAGACGCACACTCTTTTTTTTGACTTTGGTAATCATCATTCCCATCATCTTAATCTAACTTTCAAGAAAATTGTTGAGCTATTCTGCATTTTTTTGAGACGTAAATACAATGCAACCTATTAGGGATTCGTCTAGTTGACTTTGTACGTGAAGTCGAGAATATGGTCCCATCATGAAGATTATTTTTGCGCGTGGTCTCAATCAAAAAACGATTAACCGTAATTCACACAGTTTGTCAGCATAATACGTACATACACGGAGTGCGATGGTGGTTAGAATATTTTTAGAAGGAATGCAAGCAAAAGGAGGCACGATGAAAGAGTGCATGATTGCAGGTTGCGTGAAATGATTTGCATGTTACGTGTCTAAAAAAAACATTTTATTCTGTTTGATTACAGGTAAGCACCATAGTATATAATGCTGCCGACTACCGACATATTATATGATGCTCGCTGTACTGATTGTGGGCTGCTAAAATTGATTGAATGCAAAAAAATGCATTCTTCACTGACATATATGACATACCTATATATATATATATATATAGGTATGTCATATATATATACTTTTTCAAGTTCATAGAGGTTCAAATTTTTTTAAACAATAGTAAGATTCATGGGATTAACTGTTTTTTGGTTATTGCATTTTTTATTATTGTTGTATTGTCTCAAACGGGATATCAAACAGGAATGAAAAGGAAATATGTAGATATAGTCAACATCGCTATAATATTAAAAGACTAGTAATTTTCGTTTAAAATACTTTTCAAAATGAATACGCAATACGTGAATTGGAATCTCTTCCAAAACCTTTTGAACAACTGAAACGACAGAGCTTGCTGCACTCTTCCTTTTATACCCTACGCGGATGTTATAACTTATATGCCTATAGCAATGAAATTGTAGAAATCAAATGGCTCATTCATATCGAGCACAATGGCTATTGAAATTGACAGCTTTTCTCGCAAGTAATAATAATAAAGACCATTGCACATTGTTTTGAATTGGCAACGAGCCAAAAGTCCGACACCTGCTCGTTCGCACAAATCTCCAGAGAGTATATAAGGAGGAATAGACCACGACTTCTGCTCAGTTCTGTTCGGTAATGCAGAACGCCAACAGTTATTTAAACTATAATTTTCCAATTGAGACAAGGCCCCAAATGACAATCGTTTTCTAGTCGTACAACCTTTATTGAAGAAAGCATTTTGAAAGTAACCAACTACTCGAGGTGATACGGCCTGGAATGATAATTGGTTTTCTAGTCGTACAACCTTTATTGAAGAAAATATTTTGAAAGTAGCCAACTACTCGAGGTGATATGGCCTGGAATGATAATTGGTTTTCCAGTCGTATAACCTTTTATTATGTATGTGATTTACAAAAAACAATAAGCCATGAATATATATATATATATAGGTATATAACAAGAAAACAATACACCAGTAGTAAGGTGTAATAAAAACCCGATATTAATTTTTGAATGTACACGATTACGTTATGGAAAGTGTGCCCGAAAGCCCGAATTGACAGATTTTGATGTGTCGTCGTGATATTGTGGCTTAGTTAGTGTGCTGAATTCAGCTCACACTTGCCAAACCATGTGGTCAGTCATGATGACAGTTCTGATCTGATGATGAGGGTGGGTGGACCCTATTTCACACCTATTATTTGTAATGCCCTACTTGCAAACCACGACGACGACGATACCACGAGCAAAACATATTGCATTTTTTTTTCTCAAAATATTCCCATTGTCACATTCACTTACTATCAATACTCCTGCTACAAGTGGTGGTGCTACAATCATCATTCTAGAGAAACCCCGTTCAATGGCCTTCACCATCTCGCAGGCATCTATTCCCTTATTCAGCGTCTTTTTGTCGGTTTTCAGCATTTTTTTTCTTAATTTACAGCTAGCCGCCTCAGGATAGGCAGAAAAACTCAAAAGACGGAAATTTACGACTTGGCGAGCCAGTTAAAGTGCAAAAGGCGACATGTTTATGATTTGGAATAATAATAACGTAAAATAAAACTAATGTGAACCACTTCCAACGGAACGCCGACTGTCGTATATTATAATCCCGTAAGTGCGTGCGTACTCAAGTGGCTCTCGAGCTCGAGCCATTTAGGACAGCACCTAAAGATGAATATTATAAGAATATCCTCAGAGTTTGCCACACATCCCAAAATCCAAACACTCCTCTTCTTAAAGTATTTGCCAACAAACCATTTGCTAAAAGCCATATTCCCACTTAAAACAACATGCTAATAAGCTACTCCCTCTTAAGTAGATAATTACATGAATAGCCATTATGCTAATGTGTACTTCCTCTGACCTGCGAATAAATTCTGGTTAGAGGATCCAAAACAGACCACACTTCTCTGCCTGCCTGCGACTTCTCAGAATTTCAAGTTTCATTTAAGGAAAGATGGATGTGATGTGAGTTATGTGTAATGTAATTAATATGATGATGATGATATGATGTGTTCTTTCACCCGTAATCGTAACTCATCTTGCCATTTACTCACCACAACCGCCCTTTCGGCCTCAAGTCATTTAGAGAACTATATTGCATTTAGTCATCATCCATACACAATTTGACGACGGCTTGTCGCAGGATTAGCTAACAAAATGCCAAAATAATAAATAAAAAATGGAAGGATTGGGCCGTTCTGCGGATGATGTGATGTAGTATGTGGTGGTGGTGGGGTTGATGAAGGATGCGTATACCTATATAACTCTTCGTCGTCGTCGTCGTCGTCGCCAAAAGTGAGGAGTTTGGTGTAGGTGGTGAGGTTTCTTATTGTTTGCTGAATATCAAGGGATACTCACTTTATACGCAGTCTTACTTAATGGTTTGCACGTGTGGAGCAGATTTATGTCAAAGAGGCTCATATGTAACATCCGTTTTAGTAGGAACTTGAGGTGATAATGCTTTTCCAAGTGTCATAACTCATTTACGAATTACGCTATTACACACGACAAACGATGGCCATGTAGATTTCCAAGATAAAAGGATTTACAAGTTTTTCCTGTCCCCTCTCGGAGGAATTATATGGGTGACCTTGAAGGTGGGAAATGAAATTAGAAAATGAGTACTACGGAATAATAGTGTTATTTTACCAAAGGTTTTTTTTTGGTATCTCGAATTGTATTCAAATAGAGGTGGGGTGGTGGTGGTGGTACCTACCAGGAATGCCATATTTGGAGTTCTGAGTATTTGATCATATTTTTACGAGATGATAAAACAAAAATCCTGAAATATGAATCTCGAATGACTTTCAATTACAACGCAACATTTTCCGAGTACACCCAATTTCCAAACAAACGAGCCCTTCCCACCAATGTTATCCTAAGCTAAACAAAATGACGCAAAAAAGATTATCCCCCTGGAATATATATCCTTTCAAATGCCCTCACATTTATAATTTCATTTGCAGCTTTTTTATTACCCCCTATTACATTCCCAATATAGCAAAACAAATGCTTATGAAGCTAGTAAAAGCGTTGTTATACAAAGTGGAACTCCAGAATGTTTACGTTCGAGTCGTAAAACAAGGAAAAAAATGATTCCAACTCGAAAGAATAAAAGAAAATACAAAGAAAGCGTCGTTTTTTATTTTTCTGGATTCATATTTCATCCAATACAGAAATATGATTTATGAGTTTGCAAAGACCTCCTCAGACTAATAAAAATTACAACCACACCACGAGGGATCCACTTGATTACCATAAAATAGCCTCCCTATTCAACTCTGTCAATAGGAGTATCGTAAAGTTTTTATCTCAATCTCGTTCAACTTTAAATTAGTCAGCAGGAGACAGCAAGATTAGTTTAATGCGTTACACATGCAGAATAGCACATGCTTTTTTCCAATCAGGCACCACCACCACACGAAGCGGGCAATAATAATTCTAATTGTAAGACCAGAAGCGATACTCCTTTTTTATTAGCTTATATTTCTAGGCTGCTATACATTTATTCCCATTATGAATCAAAAAATCGATCAAGTTTTCGGCTATAAAAGGCGGCTGACCGATCGGTTCTAAGTATTTAGGCAAAAAGGTGTTACAAAAAATCACAATTATGATGCCTTCTTTGTTGGATTAACGTGACGCTACCAAAAACATTTCCGCACACCTTCTTCACCCCACCACCACCACCACCACTTGCTCACCAAGCCTGCCCGTCATCACTTTTATAACACCAACCAAGCCACAAGCACCATCACCACCACCTACGCAAAATGGCAGTAAAGAAGACCATATAGAAAAAAAACTGGCTTTCATATATATCTCATCATTTGCGTCGTGATTGCCTCTAACTACAGTTCCTCACAATCATTGCAAATCTATCCCTTTCAGATGGAAAAGGAAAGCTAATGATTGATTTCCACTAGTTGCACCTGCACTGCAATCCGCCCCCATTGTCAACTACATAAATCTGCTCACAATATGGCATGTCATACTTCTGGTGCACTATTATTGCAATGATGATGACGATGATGATGATGATTGTAAGGTAGAAGGTACATTAAAATGTCAAACTCTAATAATAATAATAATAATAATAATAATATTCATTTTCTTCATTTGAATGGTTCCCTTGTGGAACAACAACAACACTGGCAACTATCTGACGCCAATTTATAATCCTGCTTTTCATTACTGCACAAACACTACAAAAACTGCCACTAAATAAAATTTGCAGCGAGATCATGACAAAGATAGTTGCGAATTGCTATTGCCTTTCTTCGCAGCAATTATGGTTCACACCCATCCCATTTGTACAGGGAGGATAATCAATATAATTATTTTGCATGAGGAGAAAAAAATAGGATGTAAACACATGCTAAAGATGATTGTCAAATTTGTATGCATCTTAATAACTTCTGTACGTGTGTATTTGAACAACAAGCATGCTCCTTCTCTCTGTCCAAGTCCCAAAAACCTGATGCTGCACTAATTTAAAGTTTAAAAAAAATAAGAAGAAAATTGTATTTTTTCTGGAATTCCATATTTGATCCTGTTTATCTCAAAAACAATCTTATCGCGTTTGGCTCATCTACCGTGGTCCGACGTATTTATTATGCGTTCAAGACGACGACATTCTATCTAACTGGCAGGGGAAAACATGAGAGCTGTTTGAGTTTCAAAGAATGCTCAACCTCCAAATTATAATACAAATGACACGGCAAAATGGATCGTCCTCCAGGTTCCAATCGCAAAATTTATTATTTATTACCTGGTCCTGCTGCTCGCATGAAATATTTATGAAGCGCTACTGGTTGGTCCCCACTTCAAACTCAGATTTGTCTTCCATCAATTTCTTATTTTTTTGGGGGTAAGTAGTCTCTGTATGAGGATTCATCACGGTGACGTGACAAAAACAAAAAGTGATGCAAATGTAGAGTAGCCCACGCATGGTAAAACATAATACTATAAACTTGACCCCAGTGACACGATCTACCCACGACGAAACGGGAAAATCAACAGACACCATTTTCCTTTGTAAATACAACCAAAACTTGGTAATACCACGATGCGTATGAAATGATGGTGATGGTGATGCCATAGTCGGTTCAGTCAGATAAAAAGCAACAATTCTACGTAAAAGGGCATGATTTAAGGTAATTCTCATGAATGCATCAACTTGCATCTTGCCAATATTACCTAGAAGAACGTGGTCTAGTTCTCTCGAGAGTTTTGAAGGAAGGAAAAGATGAAAAAAAAGAAGCTTTTAACAGTGACATAATCCCAACATTCTCATGGACTCTTTGGAAAACCAGAGTGGCAAGTGGATTGAGTGATGCGTGAGAATGTAATGAATACAATGTAAATGATTGCAAACGTAACGTAATAACAATAAAAAGCGGTGGTGTACATATAAGGAAGTAGGATTGGTTTGGTCGGGAGTTTGTGTAGTAAAAAAAGGTTAAAGAACAAAAAAAAACCAATCCACTATGATATTTTTCAGACTCACCTTGGCACTCAAATTACATTTTGGTTAGGTGGTATTAGGTACCCGACCGACTGACTAGCTAAGACGTACAAAAAAAAAGATCACGATATGCGATAGAAGAAAAAAAAATCTAGAGAGACAGTTTATGTTTTTTTTTCTTCTTCTCTGAATAAAGTACAAAATGTGACGTTACATCACACTTTTCACGTGGGTTACCTTTTTGTACACGTTATTCCGCTATTTTTATAACCAATTCAAGTCTAATTTTAATTTTTATTACTGACTGAAGGACAAAAAGGACTCGTTCTCCTTTTATTATGCAATGGACACACTTTTCCAGACAAGACAGCTATTCTCATGGTTGTTGGGAGGAGAACATAATAAGTATTATAATTTAATTGAATTTAGGAAAACGTGAGATGCTTAACTGGACTGCTGATATCATGATTTGCACATTAGCTCTCAAGCCCAAGCAAGTAACAACCAAGTACATCAATTACACTTTGACGCTGCATAATATTACTGCTCACCCTCACCACCACACCACTGTCTCCTCCATCAAAGTTATTTCTGACCAGTGAAAAGCTCACCAAAAAAATCGTAGAAGGCGTCATAAAAAGCTGTGGTCGCGGATCAATGTTGTAGTAATACAGTTTCTCCGAAGAACGCCTTTTATGGTAATGGAAGACGAGGAGAAGAAGAGGGAGAATGTATTTAGGTTCTTTCTGACCGTCGTCGTCGTCGTCCCTCTACCACTCGCTATCTGATTACACCTGAGAGGTGGGATTACTTACTCCGGTAATGGCGAGCAGTATCATAACCATCTACATTTTTAAAATCTGCATGAACTGTTAGTCACACGGACACAACACCATACTTGTTACATGCTAATTTGCCATGTTGATATGCCCCCTTGGTCTCGCACGAGGTGGACTCTTGCTGTTAACGTCTTTATTTAGACTTTTTTTTATAAAACCAAGAAGGAAAGGAGTTTTAAAGTTAGGCCTATCTTTGGGTTTAAAAAAAACTAAGGCAGAAATTATGGGGTTAAAACTCATGTACAAAATCCTGTTCAGCAGAGGAAGTTTTTCCCTGTTTGACAAATGACGTGGGTAGCGAGTTGAGTAGTGAGTGATACAAACACACACACACACAAGCATGCCTGCCTAAGGTAAGTGTTTTCGTATGTGTTTTTGCGATATTATTATTATTATTATTTGGAAATGCAAACCAAAAATATCCTAGGTTCGTTACTGTATGACGCATTAAGTGGAAACTGGTATGGTAAAAATGATATTAAATGCCTAATGAGAAATGAAGAAAACAAAAGAAAAAAAAATGCCAAAATTCCGCCTACTACGAATTCCACGATATCTTGATCTTTGATCTCCAGCAATAGTCAAACAAGGAGTGATTGAGAGGAGATAACAAGACGAAATAATAACAAATTAGTAGCCAGGATCTGTTTTCCTTTTGGATTATAGTTGTCCCAGTAACAGCAATACTTACATGTAATAAATTCAATGTAGATAATGAGCTTGATCGTAATCTCCTTCCTCAAACGTGTTTGGCGTTTGCTCATTAATCAGTTTGAAATGTTATCATGCTGGGTCTGCAATGGATAATGCAGGAAAAAATAATGCTGTGATTGTGAATGTAATGTACGTACATACGTACTACTTCTTATACGCTTACCTCTTCCTCAACAATGGTGCGCTGGCTGGATTTCCATAATTTCCCATTCAAAGCTGCAATCGGTTCCAGATCAATGGAATCTGTGGAGAATTTCCTGGAATCCCGTCGGGGAAACAGGAGAACGTCGCCTGGCGTGGAGCCCCGTCTTTGAAGAGCCTGCTCATTGAGCAAGTGGTGGTGGTGGGGTGAAAGGTGGGCATGCGGGGCGGAGCCCTTTCTCCACAAAATGTTCCCTGTGGAACCCCGTCGCTCTGTGTTGATTCCTGGGGGAAGGTGCAACTGGCAACTACTCCTGTTCGGAGAGTCCCTCTCGGATATGATGACTGTTGCTGGGCCTGCTGCAGAGCCCCCCGAGTGTGATATTACGTCGCTGTGATGGGGTGCAATGTAAAAGCCCTTGGAACCAATGAGACCCACATCACTGCCCCTACGTTGCTGATGAGAAATGTTGATTGTTTCCATCAGCTTAGTGATCTTTTCCCCACCCTTTGACATGTTCATTGAGGATTGCTTCATCGCAATTAATTAATGCTATTTATGGGAGAAACAAGTACAACTCGGAAATATGCTCTAACACCATATATTTCCAAATTTCTATATTATGAAGGTCTACCTAGTCACCACGAGATATATTCACACTTTTTTCACAGTTTTACTAAACTCGAGAGATCTTCCAAAGGTTAATACTTGAAAAGTACAGCAGCAGCGTTACACTGTTTAGTATTAGCACTTTTTGATTCGCCTTTCTCTGTCTGCGATGGATGATCTGATGATGGTCGAAAGGTGACCTATTCAAGACTAACTGCACTGCATTCCATGCAAAGACACGTTTTGCTTACTCAACCTCAGCTCACACTGCGCTTCTATCAAACTGACACATGAAAACAAGTGAGAGGAGGAGGAGGGATCATGATGATTATTATGATGATGATGCAAAAGAAGCGTAGCCTAACCTCATAAGATTCCAACAAGGAGTTTGCCCACGGTGGTCAAAAGTGGAAACGTTGATTACTTACTACATTTACTACGAGCAAACTATTCCGCAAGTCACCTTTGTACTGCAAGTAAAGAAGAAAACAAAAAACAAAAAGAAGTTTTCCGAAACCTTTATTCTTTTGCCGCACTAGATACAAATGATTGAAATTTTCAATCAAAAATATCCTTCTGAGGGATACGAAAACGGAATTACAGAAGAATAGAGAGTAATATGGAGTGGTGGACAGCGGACGACGGTGGTTGCTACGCTACTATCTCGCATGAGTAATCCGACGACAAAACAACAAAAGCATCCATTCAACATTGCGACTTCCATATTTGGAAATCATCATGATGATCTCTCGCTGGCTCTTTGTAAACTTTTGCATTTGATCGGTTGGCCCTACCGTAGCTCATTATATTATACACATATGCTCCTCAAATATTATTATATATTCCCGTCGAAGAAGGATGCGCGCTGCAAATTAATGCATTTATCTCCGAACACAACAACAATGTTTCTTTTCTGAAGTAGTAGTAAGATATGAGCCGTGCCGCCTGAAGGACGGTAATTAAGCGTACATGCATTCCTACAAGTAACAAAGTTTGAAAAACACGTATTCTTGTGATATGCATCTGGTTGATATGATGGTTTGGTTGGTAGGCTATTATTATAAGATATACTTGTGTGTACTGTACCATCGCATCACCCTTAAATTTGTAGCCAGCAATGAGGTGAGGACCGACCCAAGAAAGACTCTACTAACTTTCGAATCAGGAATGGAAAACGAAAAGTTGACAAGCCCCAAGAAAGAGTAATTTGCAGAATGACAATGGGACATGATGCTTCATATTATCCATCTCCATAAATATCCTTACCATGTCCGTCGTCCAAAAAATTGTGTGTAGTGTATATGGAAGCTCAATGCTGCAAGGATTTGTTGATGTTGATGCTGATGATGCCCAAAAATCAACGATAATTTCACGACGGTGCTTATATTTATTCACGGACAATCATCATATCATTCGACATTTTCTCCAAGTCTAAAAGTTTACTTAAAGTATACGTATATTATATTATATGGATATCATTATTATTATTATTACACTATCACTATTATCACGATCACTTCACATTTTTCCCTCACACATTTCTGTACAGAAGACATCATCAGAGACACAGAGCATACTCAACAAAGTGCGTTTTCTATATATATTGTATCATCATAATATTATCATGCATACCCACATTTACAAACGGACAGTCACGCAGTCGTATTCAAATAGGTAGAAAAAACAATGACAATAATTAATTAAAGCTAATCCGGTATGAAGTAGTTGGTATAAATCATTTTTCCTGTAGTAAATCTCCTTTTGTATGCATTTGCTTTAATTGTTTCCCGTAACTCTTCATTTGACAATACAGCGCTAATTATTGCACACAAAGACCCATACTTCAGAAGAGTTGTCAATTTTGAAGGGAGAAAGAGAAGGGGTTTGTTTTGCATGTAGGTTCGATTGCTTCAATCATTTGGGTGGGGTGACCAAAGGTACGTTTCGTTTGCCAAAATAATATATATATATATATATATCTGGCGTCAAAAAAGATATTGCTCGATTAACACCTCACTTCGATCTTTCTCGTTGCGTTATTTGGCGTTTGACTACAGATGGGAATAAAATTTAAACTCAATCCAAAGCACGACTTAAGAAAAAGAATGTCAGGTATTATGTAATCATTCGTAGTCGGATTTAATATTTGAAAATTACAGGACATTCCCTTTGTTGGCAACTTACACTGGCAGTCGTATCGTATGTTATATTGCAAAAGGATAACTGCTTAAAAGAGTTATACATATATACTTTGTAAACTCAAAAGGCAAGTCATGTCCAGATTTGTGCTATTTGAAACAAAGCTATTAATCGTGTTTCTTTTGCAAATATTATATATATTTACTGTATACATCTCGTTGCATTTTCGTACCCTAACGTGGAGTGCAATAAGTATAATACATATATGCAATTTTTACTGAAATGAAAATATTTTAGCTCAGTGGTTATCCAGCATTTTTTTTGTATATCGGGTGGTAGTGTGCAAAAAATAGTTTGAAGTAAAAAGTATTGACAAAACGCACATAAAAACGTTTTAATATTTTTCATCCTATTTCATAGAGTTTACGTAAAACATAAAATGTATGGAAGTTTATAACATGTCATCATTAATCTTTTTAAACATTAGTCAATTTTATGCAAATAGTCTTTTCCAACCTGTTTCAGCGTAGTTGCGATATTTACTAAAATGTTTTGTAATTATCGTAAATGAATTGGAATTATAGATTACGTATTTTTCACTTCGTACTGGACAGTTAGTTTAATTGGATCGAAAATGCATGGAAGGAAACGAGATTTTTTTATCAAGAGTAGCACACTATTTATCCAGGTCTCACCTCGTGTACACGACGTATATCATACAATTATGATTTTTGTAATGACATTTGTATAATTCAAAAGATTGAGTTTTCAAACAAAACGCACATTTAAAAAAATTATGAATATTTTACAACAAACTTTCATCTGAAATCATACATACTTAAAGGTTCAAAGTAAATTCTGGTAGACGAGCTTCCCCCAAATAAAACACGGTCAAGAAGAACTCCGCATTTTATTTTTATTTTTACTATTTCAGCTACTGACTGCTTGCTTAATCGATCCGTTTTCAGTACTTAGCTAACTGTCGTAATGACATACCTAAACTGTCTCTAATTAATTAAAGCACTAGCAACAATAGTAATGGTCATCATATATCTTGCAGCACATCCTTGGTTCATATTATAATATAACGTCAGACGTGAACTTATTGTTTTTACTTTTTTACATAGCTGCTATACAAGTGGCCAAACTGCATTTACACATTTATTCTAAAATTTCTACATTGCTTTCTGCTCACCTAAGTAGTAAGTAACCCGATTTTTAAGGATAATAATAATAATTATAGCTTCCACTAATTTACAATCTACAGTTTACATTGTTTATGCCTGAAATATTGCGACAACAACTGCTACAAAACCTTTAAAATACGTTTATTTTTCCTTTTTACAATGTATACAGTGTTTTGTTGTCATTGATTAAGAAAACTATTATTCTTTGTCTATATCTCTCTCTGTATTTACCTAAAACAATAAATTCTATGTAAGTATGTATATCATTAGCTATTATTAAAGTTTAGTGTTAAAACAAGTCTAGCTGGAGAACTAGAGAGGAAGAAGTTTTCCCGTCTCTCTCTCTCTCTCTCTAGATCTACGTAGTAATGCCATGCAACAGCTAGAGCTAATTTTTTTAAAATGTAAATTCAGTTCTATCTCCTACACGGGGTTTGTCTCCTTGTACACAATTTCAGAAAACTAGTTTTAAACTCTGGTTCACAACAACAAGGTAAAGTGTTACAGTTACAGAATTATACATTTTTCTTGGAGAAAAATTTTTTACGAAATATTTTCAAGCAGAGAGTTACCATAATATGAATTACACACATACATACTCTCCAAAAACAAAAAAAAAAATCTTTCTCACCGGCGGTCCAGACTCGGTCCAAAGTCATTCGGTATGTAGTTGGCGTTTTGCAGAATAAAGAAGTGGTTAAATATGTACCGCAGCAGATGAAAGCCATTTTGTTTCCTTATTGCAGAGGAAAATTGTCCAAAGTCAATTAAAGATTTTGCTAATTTGCAACCTAACTCGGTTCAGATGGCATTCTGCCAAATCCTTCAATTAAATTAGTATCTCTCAAAAGTCGGCAAATGACGGTGAAACCTTGACGGTGTGAATTGACCAGGGCAGTCAGTATTGCAACATTTTTTTTTGTTATATGCAACGTGTGTCGCTGAGATCATTTTGTGGATTTGGGTCTCTTCTACCATAGCTATAATTAGAAAACATTAATCTCTAAAAACAGTTTGGCCTTATACTTTTCCTCTTTGTTGACTCCACCTGGAAATGTATAGTTTCTAAGAGGAAACTGCGCGATATTATATTATCAAAGCCAAGTATTAAAATAACTCTTTTTTTTGCAAAAGATAGCCGCACAAAATATATGTTTGTTAGTGTAAAACTGATGTTGATGATGATGATGATGATGGCGGATTATTTTTAAATATCGTTCAAATGGGGACACTAGCAGCAACGTTCACATATTCAACCAGACCTTGAAGTTATGCTGAACCGTGTTGAGAAAATTGGTAGAGAATATAGACAAATTAATTTGGGGCTCCGGCGGATTCTTCTGGTTGTACATGTTTTCCTTTGATTGCATTTTCTGATACGTACTTGTAATCAAGTTTAGTCGGTAATTATAAAAAAATAGGAAAGAAACTTGCCGTGACTTTAAAGTCCCCTTTCACACACTCATTTCGTTCAACATATGTTGTGTATACCACGTTCATTTGACGTATGAAAAACGCTTATTTATGTAATAACCGAGGTTTGTCGACCTGTGTCGTGACGCGAAATGACACACGGTACGCTTAAAAAGAAAAAAATTAATTTAACGGCTGGGCTCACGATGGATGTGATTTGTTGTATATCCTCCCTCACTTGATCGCGTATGATGTGTTTCCGGTAGAGTTGGTAGATAAATTGGAGGAAATCATGTAATTTCTATACAATCATTTGCCATATACAAAAACAAGGACGAGACTCGTTAGGGAGCAGATAAATGCAATCACTAAGACCATCAACAGGATCCACACTCTCTTCCCTGAAAATAGAGAGAGAGAAAAAAGGGAAAAATAATAATTTTCATATCATCTCTCCAACCAAGCCATCTCTCCAGCCACACATCCAGCCTGACACCCCAGGCAGGCAGGCAGGCCCGACAGACGGCTAATCTTGCAAGAGGAGCTTTTAAACGGGGGAAAGAGAATAGCTGTTTTGCAACTCGTCAGTTGTGACAAGTTATATTAGGGAGTGTAGTCTCCATTCTGACAAATAAATTGCAAAGTTTCTACTAGAAACTACGAGGACTAACCCATTGGGACGTATTTAAATCTGGTCCAGAAGAAAGAGTGACTAGCCCCATCTTCACCACCTATCAGATCCACTTCTTGTCCAAAGTCTTCCAGCATCCTACAAAGGAGAAAAAAAGAGAGAACACAGTGGTAGTGAGTGAGTGGGTCCTTGCTAGATAAGTTGGCCATTGCTTGCTTCACAAAATAAAAAAAAAAACAAAAAATAGGACGCGTTTTGCACATGAGGACGACTTTCCCTTAGCCACTTTATAACAACAACAAGAGCTAGTGAACATTTTGCGAGGAGGAGGAAGAGGAGGCAAGACGAATGAGACGATGAAAGTACACAATAGTAGTACGCTCTTAGGTTTTTATCAAAGGTGAAAAGTAATAAAAGTTTCTCAAGGTTCCCCGTTTTCAATCTCCTTGAAGGAATTGGAACAACTTTTTTCTTCTTCTTCTTCTTCGTAAAAACGTACGTCGTCTCCCGAGAAGGTGAAGCTTTTTTCATGGCAAACTGAATTGTACAGAATGTACACAAGTATACACTTTCACCCTATTTATTTATTTATATGAGCGTCACGTTCTCTTCGGATGGAGCCCTGTTATAAGAAATAAGGCATGTGAATTCGTGTCCTCTAAAGGATTTCCAGTCTGCTTCTTCCTCTTCTTCTTCTTCTTCTTTCTCCTTCCTCTTTGACTTGACTGAACTCCACGGTAATAGAATGAAAAGGTGATAGTGATGAGGATAAATTTAAGTAGTGTTGTATACAACACAGGGATCAGTGGCCTGTTCGCGGGAGCAAAATGAAACACTAAAGGAATATCATTCTGCCAATATAAAACGTCAGAATAATGGTTTGGAATAAAAACCAGAGAGAGAGAGAGAGAGAGAGAGAGAGAGGGGAAAAGGGAGGAAGAGACTACTATCAATCCCACCAAGGCACAATCTTATATAAACTGTAGCCTCCGCATTTTCGTGTTTCCTATCTAGCTCGGGAGTAATCTACTTTTCCAAAAGGATTGAACCAAGAGGGGAACGAAATGGAATCAAAATCTTCTTTGCAGTGGAAGAAAAAGAAGAAGAAGAGAAGATGAAATGGATCTTATTTGATAGCTTGGGTTTTACCACTACTTGCCGGATCACAC
This sequence comes from Dicranocentrus wangi, assembly GCA_036850665.1. Lineage (NCBI taxonomy): Eukaryota > Metazoa > Arthropoda > Collembola > Entomobryomorpha > Entomobryidae > Dicranocentrus > Dicranocentrus wangi. The sequence goes on from JAANSN010000685.1 coordinate 20,427, forward strand.
CTGGGACGTCGCATATATCATATCTATAAAATCCTTTTCTTATTTCAGATAAGTGAGTGCACTCCGTAGGTCGGCATCATCCCCCCGCCCCCTCGCATACACAAAACATAACATACAAAAAATATAATACTTATATAAGCCGTTCTACGTATTCCTGTAGCACGTTGCAGGTCGCCCCCGAAAACGCGTAATTACTAATTATGAGCAAATTATTACTTAATTAAGTAAAAAAGTATATTTTTAAAAATTATTATCATCGTTACTTACAGCGCATTCTCATCACATTCGACGCACAAGGTATTGGGTGAGGAGACAACAACAACTTTCTCCGGACTCTCATTCTCCAGCTTGCTGTATTTGGCTTTTTTGTTCCCACAGCGAGGGCTCTCCGGCTGTAAAAGTTGGAAGGCAACAACAACCATAATATTTGGCGTTAATTAAATAGCACGTCTCTAGCTTTAGAATCACTGGTGACTACTTTTGTTTACCCTGTCACATCAAAACTATATTATACACCATACATTTAATGCTATTTGGATAGATTCCTCCACTACTACAGTTTTACTTTGATGTCGTTCCTTTTCTACGCACCGCACACGACAGAACAAAAACGCCGTGCATTGAACTGTGAACAACAACATTCCAAAAAAATATAAACTTGGCTAACTTGATAGAACCACACGGCACCACGGCACGGACGGTCGGTGTGTATTACTTAATATTGTATGATGACTCATATTATGCATCATGTACAAGTTTTTGTTGGAATGTGGTTTGTTTGTTGTTTTTCATACTTTGAATCTGGTCTGCTCGTACCTCTTGGATTTCAATTCAAATGTGCGTCTGCAGTTGTTTATTTATTTATGACTAGCTAGGCAGGGATACTAGAAGCCATCATTTTTATTCAACCCGATTTTCTACTTGTGTAAATGACATGTGCATATGTAATAATAATCATCCTGTGAGTATAATGGTATATTGAAGCAGCTAATCTATCCCTCCAGATCTGTTTAGTCATCAAACAGACAGACGAATGTATGCAATTTAGGAGTGTGGATCATGGGTAGCTATGACAGACGGACAGACAACAGTAAAGTTAATAGGTGAGTTACACCTTAGTTTTTTTTAATAAAGCGATGCGAATATGCGATAACTCCGCAGCAGCTAGCTAAACTTTGCCACAAGTGTTACGTTTGTAACGTAATTACGTTACAAGTACATACATGGATACTTCATGATGATGTTTATGATGATGACGGAGGAGAATGAATGTGTAATATGTATCGGCGATGATATTTATTTTATGTGTCCCATAAACCAGCAAACTTTTAGCTTTTTGCCACATGTGAGCAGGCAACAACCCTTGTGTTACAACAAAAGTTCCTACTGATTCTTTACCGGTATATATCCTACTAACATGCCTATATAACTATAACTACAATGTCCACTGCTAAAGGATTACTATTACTATGAGCAAAACTCTCTACTATCCATATTTTGTGACTCCAGTATTTCGTGATAGCTAACTAGTGTGCACTCACATGTGGTAAAAGCATGTTCCAGAATGGGGTTTTCTTGTGGACTACAACGTCGACGTTGGGGCATTAGATATCATTTATCATCTAAAAATGATACCACAAAACCGCTCATTTGCATTCCTCCAGAAAACAAGTGGTACTCCAGTGTGCACTCCCAGGACCACACGGAGCAGTAAGTAGTCGTCGTATCACACTGGATTTAGCCTCTCTGTAAATTAGTCCACAGTTTTGCTTTTGTCGTCTCAGTTTGATTCTCTCTGCTCTTTTCGCCGCTCTACGACGCTACCGAAGCAGGTCCAAGTTCCAACCAAAAGAGACTATAAATAACCTAGCCATAGCCTAGTGAATCTAGTACTAGTGAATGAAACTGCAATACTATTTCAGCCGGCGATTGATGTTGTTGACACAAGTTGCTTCCCACAACATGAACATGGTAGTTTAATTTAGTTTTTCGGTATATTTAGGAGCGAATGTAGCAGAGTAGCTTCAGGAGTGGAGTCGCAGTCGTCGTGGAGTAGTAATCGTCATAACATATATAAAAAAAGCACGTCAATACACCTACGCTCTACTTTCAGCAGAACATCACATCCCATAATCCCGTTTAATGATGCAGACACGGAGCAATTAATGTACACGTTTTTTCCACAGACTCCTCTTTGATATAAGGTTGATTCGCGTGTGTAATGTTTAAATTAAATTAATGAAGCTGAAACTGACCCCAGGGAACCCAATCCTGTGAGTGTTATATGACACCTTCGCTCACCAGCAACGAACCTTACGTGCATACGAATATCATTTCCACGCAGCAACGCAGGTGACTTGACAGACATCATTTCATTTACGTCGTTCCAGTTTTATGCTGGATATAATATTGCACCATTAAGAATAATGACATGGAACATCCATCTACACTGCAAAAAGCCCCGACCTGTGCTCTCTCTAATTACTGCGGAGGAGCAGGCAAACAACCACCGGGATGCTGCTGACACAATATCCCTTTTATTGCGCAAATGATTTTGTCCATTTTCTTTAATTGGCGGAGAGTGAATTGTAATCAGAATGAATGAAATGCACAACCTCAGCAGCAGCAGCCAGCAGCAGCGGTCCCTTCCCTTTCAGTGATAAATTGCAAAGGGTGGTAGGTAGGTAAGGTGATTTACCGATTTACCACCTAAAAGGTTAGGTGGATCTCTGGGAACTGGGAGTAAATCTCTGCTACTCTGCTTTCATTATTATTAGAAAGGATGAACGCGTACATTCATACTCATTGTTTTTCCAATGCGGCTTTCGTCGTATTATTATTATTATTGCTCTGCTGCCAATATATGTTGGTCGAGGTAATGTATCCACACACTCGGCGGTGGTGGTGGATAGGATTGACAAAAGGAGAATGTTTAATTGGTGGTGGTCTGGTGGTGGCTATTATATATGTTAGTGAAAATACCATGTACTTAGGCTCATCACAACCTGTGCCACCATTTGTGTTTAATTAGGGCTGTGAGCTATTCTGACGGAAGGGGAATGACGACAAGTAATTTATTACAGAGAAAGGCTGCACGGTAGTACTTCCATGGACAGAGCACACAGAGGCAGAGTTTTGGAGATGGAAACAACTGTCAATGTACTCACTCCTCTCCTCTCCAGTTTCCCATGATGTAACGTTTTTTTTTACCTCTTCCATTTTATAAATGTTGAATGTGTGGGAGCTCTACCCAGATAAACGCCACATTTTAGTCCCATTTAAGTTGTGTAAATATTCCTGTGACGGCTGCTGTACAGTTCCTTTCCTGAGGATACATGCGAATATTCGCATGGCCACTCTCTAATCCCTCTATAAAAGCACTAATTGTGAATTTCTATGTGAACATGTGTGTGCTCGTGGTAGGTATCTAAGTATCTATACATATGCGCTTGTTTGAGAAGGGTAAACAGATTTTCTCTGTTTGCAATTCTTTTCCTGTGTGTCATATATAACAGCAGAGAGAGAGAGAGAGAGAGAGAGAGGAATCAATCCAACATTACAGCAGAGTAGATTTGAGGGTAGTAGTAGTCTACTACATAGTCAACGAGATAACTACGTTTTCCAGATTTACTCTAATCATAATTCAATTCGGGCTCCTTCTTACCTGTCTCGCACTTGTGTCCCAGTCTTCCCGTTTCAGGTTCAGCTCATCTTTTATGTTCTGAAATGAGAAAGAAAACCTGGTTAGTAAAGAAACCATTAGGGTTATCATCATATATCCTCTATCTATAGTACATCCTCTATCACTAGACTCTTATAATACTCTTCCCCGTCGGGCGGACGGAGCACTTTTCCCAAATGGACACGCCATTTGAGAGAGAGAGAGAGAAAGTGTGTGTATGTGTGTGTTTCAATGTGTAACCCGTGAGGGAAAGTGACAGTATTTAGTGTTCCGTAAAAGAACAGCCATCATGATCTGTTTTATTCATTATGATTTTCTCTCTCTGCGGAAAAACAAAGACACACATGGCGATTCATAATGCATGGCTGGATTCAATTTCCTTTCCAATTGTTTCTAGTTTCCTTCATTTCCGCTCACAAACAGAAGGCAAATGGAGTCGGACAGGAGGAGTATAAAAATAAGTAGTAGTAGTTGCTTCTCCGCTGCACAGGGATTCTCTTTTCTGTTTAAATATAATGCCATACTATTATGGACTCTCAGTTTCCGTGTGCATTCACCTTACAAATCATCATCACAAACCACCGCCACCACCACCACTACCCACCTCTCCGCATGCAGTCGTTCTTTCCCCGGCTTCTTGCCGCATTGCCTATACACAACATCCTGCTCCACTTTCCCCATCTGGGAACTCCAGTCGCGTCGCAGAGAGAGAGAGAGAGAGAGAGAGAGATGCATTTGAAGAAGGTTGGTGGTGTTTGGAAAGTGTTTCCCAGTCATGTAAATCAATGAATCATACTTTTTACTGGCTTCCAATGAAAGGGCTCAATTTCATTTTTGTGCGTCTCAGCCGAAACACGAGAATCTTGCAAGTCCAACAAAGTTGGTGGAGCCTGCCTGAGCTAGATGGAAAAGTAGTAGTAGTAACTACTCCTTGTGTGTACTTTCAGTAGTTGGCAGAAAAAACATCAGGAAATTTTATTTTTTCCCATCCAATCCACAAGTCAAATACACACACATACACACACACACACACTCTCTCTCTCTCAACTCCACATTTTTGGCTATACACTATTTTTTTGGTGCATTTCACAATTTTCCATTGATCGCCCACTCGCGTGTGAACATATATAACCATGCCAGTGTGCTGGAAATGGCAGTACGAGGTAGTGAAATGAGCAGAGAGGACAGAATTATATTATGAGACTTGGGTTTCTTGTGACTAGTATGCCGTCTCATGCTCATTTTCCTCATCCCATTACTTAAGTCCGGACCCTGAGTTCTCGCATTCCAACTACTTGCTCGCTCATAATATGTCATATTCTTTCCTGGTACATGCCCTATCTTTATGGTTAATTCAGATTCAGAGAGAGGAAAAAGTATGCCTTTGGCGGCGACATGACATGATTAAGAGGAAAAGCCTGATGGTATTCTTTTGAAGCTTTTTTATGACAGGCTCAATAAGAAAAGTGATATGACTACAGGCACAACATACGCTAGCCTCCCAACTGAATTCCTATTGTAGGCGACAGCACCATTGGTGCAGAATCAGCATATATATATATATATATGTTCATTCCCATATTGCTCCGATATAATAGACTACTTTAACCGTATCTGACAACAGCCAAGCCTGCTCCTTCAAACACAAATAATGTCTGTTTTCGCAAGAGACAGTCTCCTTTAATTGCTTTCAATATGGGGAATTAAAGAAAACAGGGACACCGGGTTCCCTTGTTTATTCACTCTCTGGGGAACCAAAAGCAAACCTTTATTTTCTCGAATTAAATTGCTTTCCATTTTCTTAAATCCTTTTGCAAATTCGCCATGTCACAATTTCCTGTACATCTCACTCGACGTAGTACCCCCCGCCCCCCACTCTGAGCCAATAAACGTCTTGTTGTTTCAAAGGAGAATCGCATATATAGGTATACCAGGCACGTAGACAACTTTGTAAATTCAATCACTCTAAAAGAACCAATTCATCTTGGGAAAGACTAAAGCCGTAGTACTTTTTTCTCCCGTTTTATTTTTATTTTTTGTAAACCCTGTAAACCCACATACATGTACACACAGGCGACGCAAATTTTGCTTTCCACTTTCCACCTCAATATTTCACATAACCACGTATAAATGTATACGAAAATGCGGGTTAAACCGAGCCACGTGTTGGTCAGCAAACGGGCCAACTGGAACATGGTAGTGGTGGTGATACAAGGGATTTACAAGTTGTTTCGTTGGAACCGTCTTGAAAAAATATATGTGTATCTCTTTAATGTTCCGTAGTAGTGGAACATGGGATTCATGTCCATTTACCTACACCAAGACGAAGAGACGAGGGGAAAAACAGGAAAACAACTTCTAGACTAAAAGTTTATCGCTAGTGTGTTGATGATGATGACGATGGTGATGGTCGCTGAAGGCCTCAGGTGATGAAATCGCCATAAAATTTCCCCTTTTCCCCTTTTCCTCCTATTCCAAAACTACCATCCGCAATCGCTTGCTTTTTAAGTAAAAGGGAGTAAAAGGGAAGGACTACTTACTCACTCACCATTTCATTTCTTTCCCAAAAAAAAAACTTTTTTGTGGGGTTGTTTGCAAAGAAGAAAGTAATAAATGTGTGCTTCCATCACGTTCGCCTTTTCATTTGTGCCCACCCATCTTCTAGAGAGCATAGCAGAACAAACCTTGTTTGATTCCATCGACCTTGCTTTTGCTCAGGTGGGCATATCCTAAAAAAACACTTTGGTCCTGGGAGAGCAGTCGAGGATAAAAGTGAGCACACATGAACCCCGGTGGTATGGTATGCTCTTTCCATTTGCTCTTTTTTACACCCACACTCCTCCTCAAATCAAAAGGGTTAAGACTTTTTTCTGGAAATCTCTTTAAATCCATCTTTCAATTTCCTCTATATTTCATTATACCCTCCGCCCTCGTGTACATGTGTCATCGGGGGATATACCGACGGATTGTGAGTTTCCAGGGAAAACAAAAGAACCAAGTTATATGCCTCTCGCCTCGCTAAGCATGTCACCTATCTCGGCCTTAGTCAGCCACTGGCCAGGGAGCATTTCATGTGAAATCGATGCATGTTTTAGACTTTGAGAGAATGAGTGAGTGAAGAAATGATGTGATGCGTCATAAAAAGCCTTGAGAGAGAGAGAGAGCTAACACCAGCAGTGCACTTTCCACTAACCGGATGCAACCATGTATAAACTCCGAAGAGTATAGTATTATTAGAGTACAAAAACTATCCGCCGCAGCAACTTCCACGAAAAAATGTTAGTCTACTGCTCCGGGACCTCCCAAAAAACGCAATTTTTTTTGCTTAACATACGTATAATATATTTTATATTCCCCTGAAAAAATAAAACTGTCATATTCCGGGTTTTATTGCGGGAGGGACCCCTCCGAGTTGTTTAGAAAAAATATATTATATGCACGCATTCCACTGGCTGGCTGCTGCGTGCCACTTTTATGGGGTGTGGAAACCTGGGAATGTAAAAGTGTTTTGGATTCCAACCGAAATTGGTGAAATCTGACACCTAGGGACTTTAAAGGATTGAACAAGTATTTTTTTTCTAAACTAGTAGTAAAATGGTATACATAGTAGTCAGCGGTAGGAACACACAAGTAGGTAATAGAGTTTTCCGAGCTAAATCCACTCACCGACGTTGTTCCACATGAGTCCATCACCATTCAATCTCGTATTGGGAATATGAGTATGGAGCCTGCTTGCTGCAGTCTAATAAAGTCTGATACACATATAGGGCCTACGTCACTTGGATTTTTTACCTCCTCGTAGAAAATTCACTTTGACATGAACTCACCCGCTCACTCTTACTTTCCACAGGTTTACTTTTCCTTTTTGCAAAAGCATGACTTTTCATTTTCATTCCCTGGAAACCGGAAAGTGGCTGGATTTCGCTGCATAGTGAAAGGGGTATATATATGTAGGTAGTAAAATTTGCTGAGTATGACTTCTTTCCCTCGCATTTCAGTCCTAACCCTGGAATCTAATACTGAAAGAATGATGATAAAGTGGAAGGAAATATATGTATGGCACTACCAAAAATATACGGGTTTATAGTCTTGTGTCAATACTACCATAGTAACGGTAGTACATATATACGGCGAATGAGTATGAGCAGAGAGAGAGAGAGAAAGGTTTAGTATTTTTCTACGGTTTTGCTCCGCTTTTTGAGCTACGTGAAATGAATGACTTATACATTATATTCCACTCTTTTGTCCATTCATCATAGTTTAGTATTATTTCTCTGTGGAGCTGCTGCTCCGTCTGGGTTTGCTGACAGGAGCATCAAAAGAAGAGAAATAATTGAGGCGTGAGTGTTTTCACTCTTCGCACACAAGGAATATGAATCATCCACGAATAAATTGGATTAGCATGATGGACAGACGCGCGGTGGTGGTGGCGGCAGACCCTGTTCTCCCAAAAATACTTCTTGTATTCATACATAAAATCGTAGATTCAAATGAATGAATTAATTAGTGCTGGGCTTTCTCCAAATTCCCATTTACTCCGAAAAGTACCTACATCCAGCAACTATTCTTAATCATCTTAAGTACGCTCGGGATGAAGACAGGAGGAGGGGATCATTCAATCAATACGACTAAGTAAATGAATCTATATACTATACTGCACGGAATTTCGAGCAAAACTTTGTCTTCCCCTAGTTTCCTCCATGATAATATGCATAATTTGGACGTGAGTGCAAGCAATGGACTGACTCGCCTATTTTAGTAGCGTGCAGCAAACAAATATAGTTCGGGAGTGAACCCTCACTTTCATCAATTTCCAACAGTTATTCCATATCTCCGAAACAGAAAATTGCAAATTGCGACCTCAAGCAGGAGCAGGAGCAGCTTAAATGTGGCTGAGTTCAGAAATGGTTTAGTTTAGGCATTGTTCAAACGTATGCTCTAACCGTGCCACATTTATTGTAATCCCGAGGGAATGAATTGTATTGTATACCTCTGCCTACTCCCCCCTATTATGGTTGTGCTTCCTATGTAAGTAGGTCGAGCGGAGATTTTTCATTGCCATTACAATACACAATTCCATACTTTAGTTTTTGGCAGAGGGAGCGAGAGCTCTTTTGTGTGAGAAAGTGAATCATGGCAGCGTGCATACTCTCACTCGGGCTAGCTAGCCACAAAGAAAAGAACCTTGACTTGGAATAAACAGCACACACATGACATGAATATTGTGAGTAGGCTCCTAACCAAAACCAGGGCCTGCCTCGGCGAAAAGAAAAGAGGAAATTTATTGTTAGTGGTTTTGCTCAAAAGTTCGTCCCTCACTCAACCCTCTCCTCCTATACTCAGCTCACTCACTGTTCTATATGCTTCTTCTTCCTAACCATAGGGACATCATCATCATCAATGCTAATCTGAATTGAGTTGGGGTAGAGAAAACTGATTTCTTTTTTACTTGGAAGCTATAATCCCCTTTTCCACTAAAACAATACGTTTTTAGCCAGCCACCCAGACCCAGCTCCCTATATATGACCCTGCTACAATACAACTTTTTATCATCTACTAAACAAAGTACCTGGAAAATGAGTGAAAAATGTAGCAGCGGCCCACTATTAATGTGATGAGTGGAAGACAAGAAATATTTTATACCTACATACTTTTTACTTTTCTGAATGAACAAACGGGATAAAAATATAGGTGCACACGGAAAGGGAAAGGATCTAGGATTATTCTGCCAGAGTTTCAAGTTTGAGAGAGAGAGAGAGAGGGAGAGAGAGGAAAATATTTCGCAAAAAGTTTCTTCACGTTGTTTTCTTTCGTCCTTATAGCTTTAAACCTTTTTCAAACCAAGTCCAACGTGTTCACTTCATTGCCATGCTAAAAGGCTTTTTATAAACCTTGTGCCAGCCAGCAGTATCCACACACACACACAGATTACTTTAGCTTAATGAGCCTTTTAAGGCACTTCATCACTATTTTTGTAGCTGGTGAGAAGAGTATATATTTAGAACAAAAAAGAGCAAGATTTACTTTTTTTTCTCGCTCTCTCTCTCCCTTTCCTCCACGCTCGGCGCTCATCTCTCCAGGAAGTGAGAGAAAAGACGTGAGTTTTTTTTCTCTCTCTCTCTTCTCCTCCTCTGTGTTCTATTAAAACCAGAGTTGGCGTCATAATAGAAGTCATATTAGGACATTACACGGAATCAGGAATGAGGCTGGGAGTAACGGGAGGCACAAAGTGGATCTTTAAAGGGAGGAGGAAGGTAGTAGTCGTGGAGAAACATAAAAAAAGAGGAGGCTGCTGCTCTTCGTCTTCTTCTTCTTCTTCTTCTCTGCCTGTTTTCATATTACATTGTTAAAACCAAGGGTCTTTTCACTAAGCGTTGTAATTTAAATATTGAAATGGCTTAATAACTCCCCAGCAGCTCTGCGAAAAGATGATTATTTCATTGCTTTACCAAGTACAACAGGAGATGAAAGTGGCAGAGAGAGTGTGTGTGTGTGTGTGTGTGCTATGTTGTGGACTAAAGATTGCACTTTCTCCTCGGGCTACACATATATTGGGCTAGAAGTTAGTGGCGGAGGAGAGAAAAAAAAGTCGTTATTTTCTATGACATACGTACTCGGCCGCTGTTCCAGCCAAGTTCATAACTTCTCCTTTTTTAGTTTTCTTTTTTTATACATTTCAAGGCCACATAATAATACCACCGTCTTATCTGGAATACTATGGCCCATTTTCGTTGTTGAAAGGAGGGAGGGGGGGGGGAAATAAGTGGGACAAAACTTACTTGAATCTCTTGACGAGTCTTGATAATGAAATTAAGTCTGGAAGAGATCTCTTTATTATCCCGAAGCCCTTGTCTTTTGGCAATGGCAAGAGTGGCCTCCAGATCGTCGAGGTCCCATTCTAGGCTCCGAAGTCCGTTCCGGAGTTGGGAGGCGACCCACTCCGAGACTTCATTTGACCCTTGACAGTTTTCTGACCAGTGTTGGAACAACTCCCTCGTTCGACCAAGTGCCTTACACACTTCACTGAAAATACAAAAAACATAAAAGGGCATATGATTATTAGGTATGTACGTATATAAGTATATTCCCGTTATATATATCTTCTCTCCGATTCTCTGATTTTCTTTTTGTGTGCGTTGTGGGAGATGAGATTAAATCGCAAGATTCCGGTGGCCAATAACAATAGTAATTTAATACGGTCACATAATACACATTTTCCTCTTCAGAGATTACAAGCCACCTTCACACAAAAAAAGCACCACCACTCGGTTTTGTTGCAATGATCATGCACTCCGCCCGCTCCAGTGGGAAGAAAATTACGCTTTATCCATTCATACCATAGCACACACACTATAATAATATTCCGCAATATATATATATATAGCAATACCATTATTATTATTATTAGTTCTTTTTCTATGCAACCCCTTTCCTGTTCCCACAAATTCCACTTTGAGCCAAAGACATGGTTTCATTTTCCTAATGCCATTATCATCCTGGAAACCGAGCGAGTTGAAAGAGCTTACATACATGAATGAGGAGAGACAAGCATGCATTTGGTCGGTGGACTTTTTTTTCTATGCTTTTCCACTTACTCCAAATGCACTATTATGTTTCCTTTCCTCCTCCCATGTCATTCTTCTATTACCCAATTTTCCGTAATGGTCTCGAGTCTTAAAAATCAAAATAACTTCATTTATCCTGCATTATATTTTATTTCATTGCTGCAGGCAATCAAACTCCGCTGGCTGGCTTGATATTATTGCAATAAATCATTTTCTATTTCCAAGTGTACACTAACCACCACTCGCGAAAAGTGATGGAAGGGCTGTCGTCGTACTCGTGATATGGAGCCCCTTTCAAGGAACCATAGTCAACACGACAATATTGAATTGAAACTGTGCTGTGGATACATATTCCTTATTGCCCCTTGTACCACACCACCACCACACCGTCGTGAGTGAGCTCCTGGGCCTAGACATATCTCAAAAAAAGTTGTGTGGAATTGATTTTTAAGAAATGGCAAACACGTCGTCGATCGTTTTTATGCAGATTCAATGCAAAATAAATACACGCTGCTCTCCCTCAACTTCAACTCTTCTTATCCCTTCGTCCGCAAACAATCATTTTCCAAGAAACGAATTCGATAAAGTCGCGACTTTTTTTCAGGATACTTAATCTCAAACTGTCGACAGAGTTAGTAAGCGTTTTAGACGACGCTGCAATACAAAGAAATGTTTTGTGAAGTCGTGGAACGGAGTCTACAACTATAATAACCCGCTCCAGTTTGTTAGAACGACTAGGTTTGCATACGAATGCATGATAGCGTGTGTGCTGCGTTCTTTGTTCTTCTATTATAGGATCGATCCTGTGTCTATTTTTGTCCAGTTTGGTTTAACCGTTGGGAATATTTGACGATTATGGTTGTCGCATCATCGTCATCATCACCAGTAACTGTTATGTTGGCTTTTCGACATTGTCGTCGTCGTCCTCTTATTCTTCTTCTTCTTCTTCTCACCCATCATAATCCTAGTATAAAATATATATACACAGAATTGTGTTTTGTAACGTGGGAAAATGATCACTGCTGACGACAACGCTGCTTTATGAGACTACGACCATATAACCACTCACCGCACACCATGCGGCTTTCCATTCCATCCCTCTCTCCTTCCCATACTTTCTCTTTTTATGTATTGACGTTAAAGCCATCGATCAAAGAGTTGAGATTACGAAACAAAAACTCCAACTGCTCCTAACGTTGTCCGTCGGTTTCCCTAACCCCTATTGTACGGGATTTGAGGAGAAAGAAGAAGTAAGTAGGACTTATGGGAGGCGATTCAAAATGAAAATTTCTCGGCAAACCGATTTCCCTTAACACATACTTTATCATATTTTTAATAGGAAATATATCGCAATATGGCGTAGTATGTAGCTAGCCATGTATGTAGACATTTTTTATGTTTTCAATATTCCCAACAACGACGGAACAGGTTTTTTCCCCTTCATTCACCGTCTGGCGTTGAAAGGTTGAGCCGTCGTCGTCGTCGTGTACGACGCGTGTACCTGCTGCCGAGCCTTGATCTGGGTTACGACCAAAATATTGCTTTTTTGGACCTCGATTTGTCAATGCCCATGCCCAACAGGAGCCAGTGAAGCAAGTCACAATCCAGCCAGGTGAGGAGAAAACGGGAGTTATTTCGACCGTGAGAAAGTTTTCTCGCCTGCCGTGTGATCACTTGTCTAAATGGGATACGAGCACGTTTTTTTCTCATAATATTCCTTCACCTTGTGTGCGCTTCTTCAACGGAGAAACAACGAGGAAAGCAAAACAATATATTTTTTTATCCCACAAGGAAACAAAAAATTGATTTCTTAGTCTACTCAGCCTTTTCTCACCTATTATGCTAAGCTGGAGAGTCTCGCCCGTCGTCAAAATCCCAGAGTTGATTATCATGAAAGCAGGAATAAATGGAATGTGGGAGTGAGTCGAGTATGTAGACGAAATAGTATAATAATATAATGCGAGTTCCCAAAAAGGAAAAATGTGTATTGATTGGCTGAACAAGTATATTATAATGCTGGTTTGCTGGATGCATGGCATTGAAACACAAGGAGATTTTGTGATAATCAAGGCTTTGGGGAACGGCATAGAAAAAAAACAGAGAAAAGTGTAGAAAAAAAGGGGAAATACAGGTAGTGTAACCGGAGATTACTTATAAATTGAAATGATTTATGAGTTTCTGCTCCATATTTCAGGGGTCCCACGTGATTTAAGCTCTAGTTTGGGACACATTTTCCTTTGGCACACTCTACTGCTGCTGCTAATACATAGCACGCGGAAATTGGATATTTTAAAAAAACAAATCTCCTCCAAAAACTTACTCTTTGACAACGATGAAAGGATCGTCTAGAGACATATTTGTTTCTAGAGTAACTCCGGCTGGTGATAGGATAAACACAAAATCTTAGATATCCCGTGACAAAGATGGTATTTCCAGGACAAAATCCCCAAAGAGATGGAATTCCTCCAAATCTCAATTCTCCTTCTTCTTTTGTCCTCGGACGACGTAAAAAAGCTCCTTTTCCACTCTTCCTTCCCCGTCTCCAATCTTCAATCCATTTAATTAAGTAGGGATCCGGATCCGGCTGCAGCAGTAGGGCAGGGCGTAATGGAAATAAACTACACTGTCTGGTGTGTTCCTTTTCCGTCTTTGTTCTTCCAAGATGAGAATATTATCCAGTTTTTATTGCGTTAAGTAAAGTTTTAGCTGGATGGGGGTTGCGCAGAGTGAGTGAGGGAAATCAACCAATATTTATGTAGTTTACGTGCAATACCTTATACTTATATTGTCCAAGGAAGGAAAAATCAGGCAGGAAATGTAACCGTCGTCATTCTAGTCCTCGCCGGTATTGGTAGCAGCATTGGAGGGCTCATTATTATGTCAACTTCACAAAGCATTATTACTCAGGAAGGATGTTTCACGTCACGTTGTGTCACTAATGAAGTCTGACTGGAGTGAACATCTTCCTACCTACGCAGCCTGTGTCCTTCTTACACAAAAATATTATACACCACCACAAATCATCCCTTCATTCAAGTTGTAGCTTTTGGGGGAAAAAATTTCCCAGCTTACATTGTTTGTTGACTTCGTTTTTTCCCTTTTCCCATAAAAATAAAACTTTTTATATGTGAAGGTGTAAGAAAGTCTGAAACGTTTTACGAGGAGGATTACGAGCGCATTCTGAGTGACGCTGGAGATGATGGCCCTTCCACCACGACTTCCATCCTCTCAATAATATATTGTACAAGAGTCAGCCCGTTCACCGGCGGTCGACCGTTTCTCGGGAGTACAACGGGGCGAAGGATTATCTTAAACCGTTTTGAAGCAAGCTGCTTGGAACGGTTAGCCCCTTTAGGATATCCCATTTTTAACCATGAAAACAAATTTTATTGCTGATATTCTTCAACTCGTTCCTTTTTCACCAGGGTTTGGTTGGAGTTTGGTGGACTGGATTTACTTACGCGGCGGACTCACAAAGATATATAGTCGTTTAACTACGAAGCACATACTTTTAATGTTTTATTTTTTCGGGGGAAAGTCTTTTGTTGAAACGAGGCAGAAGAAAAGTTGACTTTTTGTCTTAATCAAAAAAGAAAAAGAAAAAAAGTTGGCAGAAGAGCTGACCCCTTCGGAGATCTTGCTATCCAGCGTGGTTCACCTCTAGGTACAGCGAGAGCGAGAGTGGTGGCGAGTTGTGTTCGTTCGTATCAGCATTTGTTCGACTTGTACACACAGCAGCATCTGCATTGCTAATTCACAAGTTTTTTTTCCTTCTTCCTCTCTCTCTCTCTCTGAATTCTTTCCCATTTCAAGAATTACACATCTGCAAGTGAGTGATGCAAATGCGAAGGAAAAGTTTGTAGTCTGCTGTGCTGCTTCTCCTTCAAAAGAGGCCTGGTGACAACAGACAATGTTTTAAGCTAGACTAGAATTTAATTGGAGGGAACTGGGATAATCCACGTTTTTACAGAGAAAGCGACATGGGATGAAAAAAAAAATTGGAATTATTATTATTCAGTCTAGAAGACAAGATCCAATTTCACTCCTTTATCCGCTTCTGTGCCCCCGACAAAACATTTCATACGTGAGGCAGCTTCCACAACAGCCAGCCGACGAAAGTTTGTCCCCCTCTCCTCTCCATGTAATCATATCAAAAATGCATTATGCATGCCCAATACAAAACTCTGTCCTTTTTTAAAAAAAAAAACAAAGTACAAACCGATCCCCACCGACCGACTGCAGTTGACATCCGGACTCAAAGAAAAGAAATAACTGGCACCCAAAACAACTTACATATATATATATTAAGCTGCCATCCTTTTTTGCCCAAAAGTTGCTCAAAACTGTTAATACAATTTTCTCGGAATTAATAAGATTTTAGGTCCACATGTTATACCCACCCTTCAAAGCAAACCTGTGAGCTAACTTGGTTAACGGGCTAATTACTCAGAGACAATGTGCTGGAGGCGGAGAGAAAAAACGAGGATCTTCCTTTTCCAAAATAAGCCAACTCACAGGAGCACATACACGGAAGAACACACAAATAGGTAAGTATCATTCTTACACATACGCACTTGTTTCGGTTTTGCAGGTGAAATGTGAGGGAAATTGTTGTGTGTGCACTACTATTTTCTGTCTGAACAACTGGCTGACTGATGACGGTGGTTCCGAGTGCCACTGCTTCTATACCCACTGTTTAGGCATATTATTATGTATTTCCACAATTTCATCCATCCTCTCTATCCTTCCTGCTTGCACACAGGTAGTGAGTGAGTGAGTGAGGCAGTTCAGTGAGTTGAGTATTTTTTTTAACCCGAAAAAGCTATGGGGAAAAATTGTGTGTATTTTTTCCCCTTCCTCTTCTTCTTCTCTCTCGTCGTCTCGTGTGTTATCACAACCACTGTAGATATTTACAGGATGGCTGCGAGCAGAGAACTGTGGATGGAGAACTTCCTGTGAAAACACAGACTCAGCGCGTGTTACTATCGCTCGCTCTCTCTCTCTCTCTCTTTGGTGAAAATTTATCATGAGTTGGTATTCTACATATAAAACCACGTCGAAAGCACCCCGTTCCCAACCACGTTACACAATAGCCGACTTTCCAGTTACGTGCTACGTTAGTACCACCAACACCACCACCACCACCGCCAACACCACCTCCACCTCCGTCTGTAGAAAGCGGAGAGAAAAGCACGTAGTGCATATGACTACAGAGAGTTGCTCTAGCTCTGTTTCAAGCATTAGGATATAGCGACGAGGATCATCATGATTCATCCGCATTAGACGACACAAACAGAGAGGAGCATAACGGGCCTATGCATTCCCATTGTGTTTCCTTGTGTTTCCCCTTTTTCCAAGACGGGAAACAGGGCTGGAGATGATGAGCTGGAGAAAGTAGTGGAAGGAGTCTTGTCTTGAGAGGAAGAAGCTGTTCTCACATGAACAACTTACTGTGTGTGAGTGAGTCTTTCCTAGAACTCTTATTGTTCGTCGTGGATACACGGAAAAAAATATTACGTATGGGGACGATACAAAGTTATCCACTATCTGCTACAAACACGTTCATTGTACATGATCCCACTCTCCATGCATGCATGTATCTCCAAAAGATAACGGCTTTCTTCTCATCTCCATCCAACAAGACTCCCTCCCTCTCATCGCTATAGAAGAGGAGCCAGAGAGGAAGATTTTCCCTGATGCTTTCACGAGCGAAAGAGACTCACTCACACTCACTCTCCTGATGGTTGGAAAACTGCTGAGAATGATTAAAGTCACGAAAAGATTTTAAAACAAGAGGAATGAGTCCAGTTGCTCGTATACGTCATATCTGTCTATATTATCGCCATGTTGATATCTTGTGGTCTCATACATTTGGAATGAGGTTGGAAAGAAGGAGAGAGAGAGAGAGATGAGGAGAAAAAAAGTACTGGAGATTCTAGAGGGGAAAAAGGGGAAGTATAAAGTAAAGCAAGAAAAAATTCCCCGTTTTTATTTTTTAAAGTGTGTAGGGGAGTGAGTAAACTATGCAATGTCTTTATAGGTAGTCAACGCCTCACGTAATACAAATAAATGCATATGTGCAGAACCCTTCCTTCTTTCTTTCCTTTCCTCGAAATATAGCGCGGAGGAGAGAGGGAGTCCGTCGGGTAGTAGGAGTAATAGTAAAAAAAATTCAACACTGTGTGTGTGGTGGTGGGGATACAAAATTACCAATTCTCCGTGCTATTTTATTTTACCTATGTGATGGAATACGAGGGAGCTGGTGTGCTTGCTTGCTTGGAATATATATATTGTGTGTAGTAGAGAAAGCTTGGAGGAACGAGAAAGGAGAGAAGAGGATATTATATTATATACATTGCTGGAATTGGAAGAGCGGAGAGAGGGGGAAAGATTGTGGATGGTAAAAAAAAAGTCTTCTTGAAGTATGTAGTAGTTCCTTTTGCGTACACGAGTGATGCCGAAAAGGGGGAAGACTACTCTCGTATCATATATATTATATTATTATATCAGATGGGGATATATGAAGGAACGTGTTGCAGTCTGCGTACATATATAATATGGTTGCTTAAAGGAGTATACATGTCGGCGGGGAGAGAAGAGAACCCCTTTTTCTCCACACTGACCGAGCTGGGCCTGATGCCACTCAATGTTCCACTACCATTGTTGCATTGGAAATTGGAATGGTGAGGTATTACGGACGACGAGTTCCATCCAAGTATTTAGTAGTAGGATTTATGGCAAGTTGTAGTACTATGGAGCTGCACTGGAATGCAGAGAAACAGGGGGAAAGAACCATTGTACGAGGACCCTCCATTGTAGTACTTTCAGCTTCTCTGTCTGGAACTCTGCTACTCTGTGCCCAAAAATAAATAGTAGTGGACAAGAAGAATGCATTCTCCCTTTTGGAGACGACCGCTGCGCTGCCACTGCAGCAAATGTGGGATACCCTGCATGCAGGGTGCATTATATAAATATTTCGAACATGGAAAAGAAGCGTTTTGACAGTAGGAAAATGTTCCATAAATTATGGTGGTGACTCACAACAAAACCCTCCTCAACCAACACTACTTTTTATTTAACTTCCATAAAAAACGGCCTTGTCCACTTTGTCCAGCAGAAACAGCTTTGATGTGTGTGTGTGGGAACGCACGGGAATTTTGTGGGTGCGGAAGGGGTCCTCCGTGTGTTCTGAAGTGGCCCGGAGAATATTTTGACTATTTCCTGTCCACATTCCATTCCCGCAGTCCGTTGCGATCAATGTCAAACCGGGCTGGGAGCTGGAATAAATTGCTGTTCTTTGTTAGCCCAAGATATATGGCTTTTTTAAATGGATGCATAGACAAAGAGGCTACGGCCATTTGGAACAGAGAAATGCAAAACAGTATATAAATTTCCACCACCACCACCACCGTCGCCCAACCTTTCTTCATGGAGAGGAAAATTGCTGCAGTTGTAAAAGTAAATGAGTTTGCTTTGATGATGATGATCTGCTGTCACATTACAACATCAGCACAAAAAAATATTCCTCCATAATCAGCCTACTCTTTCTCTCTCTCTCTCTCTCTTCCTCCTTAAGTAAGTATCCCCTGACTTTTTTTTCTCTTACTTTTATCACTTTGTTCTGCATGGCTACATGCATTGGGGCAAGAATGGAGATGGAGATACGACGGAGGAAAACTTGCGAGACGAGTGACTAGGGGAAAAATTGAGCATTTTTATGACCATTGGCGTATACTCACCGGATATATTATGTAAAAAAGGGTTTAGCACTACTCTCGGGCCATATGTCCTTCATACGTAAATCCTGCAATCTCGTGGTCCCATTTTTTGCTACATTGGAGGAGAAAATGCCTACTGGAGGAGACGGACGGACTTACAGACAACTCGCAGAGCTGATTTGTCATTTCTTACAGTAGTGAAGTGAATCCCATTTTTATTCATGAACCCATCAAACTCCGAATCTGTATTACTTTTTTTTATCTTTCTGGTATTTGCTAAGTTGAATAGTAAATAGTAAGAAGTATAAACAACTTTGGACGTTTTCTATTGATTGAATCCAGACAAATGTTCTAGGGATTTCCAGAACTGAAGTCGTCTCTTTAGGTCGTCACTCATTTCCCTCATCCCGGACTGCTCAGGAGTGTTGGTGATGTGCAAGAGATTGTATCGGCCGGATGGGCCGTCAATAGGGGTCCACGATCTGTTATTGAACGTCATTCTTGTTCTTTAAACAAAGGAATGTATATATGAAGTCAGTGGTTTACTGAAATGTACGTGATTCTGGTAGTCACTATTAATTTCCATATAATTTCATCATTCACAAATCTTACTCGTCTGTAGCAAACTGAGCCCACAGTTTGACCAATTCCTTTGACATTAGATAGTCTTGAGTGTTTTCTTTTATTTTTAAGTCTGGGTATTTGAAAAGGAGAGGAAGCTCATCGCCGTGGCAAACACCTGTTAATTAGAGCAAATCTACCATCAAAATCGTCGCACATTATAAAAATTAGCCCTAGCAGGGATCTTCGGAGTTTTTTTTGCTAGTGATGCATACCTAAATGCTTCGGCGCTTGCACTTTCCTTCCGAGAATGTTTGTCTTGAACCAATTTTTGACTTTCTTCATAGCCGGGGCCGGCTCCTTACTCTTGCCGGTGTAAACATCCAACAACGTGTGTTGTCCCTCGTACTGGTTCTCATAAGCATAAATTCTTGACGACACGGCTTGCATACGAATAGCCTCGAAAATAGGCCACACAAAATATCTATCCGTGAATAGGTTTGTAAAACTCTTAAACTGCTCTTCAAAGTTGATCGTTAGATCCTCCTCATCATTGTCTCCGTGCTGATGATGACCTTGTCCTGGCGCAAGTGTTGTTGTTTCCTGAGTGGGAATTAGCACAGGCACTTGCGTCGGTTGGATCTGGGGCTGCTGAGACGGAATTCGACTCCGGTTTGAGGCTGGTTGCAACGGGGCAGGTACATGACTGCTTGCTTGTGGTGGTTGTGGAGCGGTTGGCGTTCGAGGAGTTGCTGGAACA
Source organism: Dicranocentrus wangi (assembly GCA_036850665.1). Taxonomy (NCBI): domain Eukaryota; kingdom Metazoa; phylum Arthropoda; class Collembola; order Entomobryomorpha; family Entomobryidae; genus Dicranocentrus; species Dicranocentrus wangi. The sequence goes on from JAANSN010000685.1 coordinate 40,713, forward strand.
GCTGTACCATTTCCATCAAACTCGTAATCCCTCCCAGCTAGATAAAACCTTTTAATCCGCTTTGTCAAGTCTGTTCTAGATGCTGGATAGCTTAGCAGTTGGGGTGAGAGCTCATTCCAATTGTCCTCCAAATAGCTGACAAAAGACTTGTCATTCAGGATAACTGGTAAATGGTAAATGGTAATTATTATTATGATTTGGTGACGCAATGCGCAAGCGTTAATTTTTTATTCATTTGATCTGGTATATTTCTAGAGCTGAGCTGAGACTGACCTCCAGTTTTCACCAAGCCTTCTTGCTCGTTGAAACCAACGATCCACGGCACTCGGACTTGCCTGCCGGAGAGCATTATGGAATATGGATGCTCCGTCATGAAAGGAAGCTCATTGGTGTCGTTGTAGTACTTTTGGGGCTTCTCGATTGTGGGAATGAATAATGACAAGGGATCCGGTAGTAGACGCTACAAATATTATACATCATCATCTATTATTATCTTTATGAATGTTTAATTTCGGCATAAAATATTCCAGTTACGTTCGACGACGGCAAGCAAACTTACAAAAGCCTCCTCATGAATTTCAGCAATTTTCTTTGCCTTCACAAGCTTGAGACACTCAACCAGGAGTGAAGTGCTATTTAGCACAGAGGCAAGGTTGACGTCTCCCGTGGCGTTTTCCCGTTTACTTAACACTTCATCACATTTCACTTTTCGAGCTAGTCTTTGAGCCGCCTCGAGTGGCCGAGTTTGAATAGACGTGTACTTCAAGGAGGTGCCAGATTGGCAAATTGCTTTTTTAAATAACCCTAAACGATTGAAATTGCATGACATTGAAATAATGATGCATGGTTTTGATGAAAGAAGATGGAAAGTAGTAGTAACCTTATGCGTCAAACCATATACCTTTTGACATTGGTGACAGCATCAGGTAATGAACTGAAATTGCTCCACTTCCTTGCCCCAAAATTGTGACTCGCTTTGGATCCCCAGCAAACTTTCTAATGTTCTCTTGTACCCATTGCAAAGCTAGGACTTGATCCTTGAGACCTTGGTTCCCGTTTGCTAGTCCATCATCCGTACTTAGGAATCCTGCGTGTACAAACAAACAACCAAGAAATGTGTGAGCGAGCACATACACACAAGCAGTCAATGACAAGCTATTGATCATTTACTTCACGGACGCCCTTGAGTAATATGAAAACTCTTTTACCGAATGCTCCCAGCCGATAGTTGAATGTGACAACGACCACATTCTGATCCATAAAATAATGAGCTCGGTAAATTTCCGCAGTACCCGTCATGAAATCTCCCCCATGGATGTACACCAAAACAGGGAGAAGACTTTTACTTATGCCGTCCCCAACCTTAAGACAAAGAAAAAAAAGTGTTAAAGAGGTGTTAAAAACATCCTAAGACATTGATGCACTCATTGTTGTTAAGGCTGATCACATAGTTCCCGTATGACTAGACTAACCTTTGGAGTAAAGACGTTGATAAATAAACAGTTTTCATCACCATCCACTTCCTTTTCGTAGGTACTCCACTGAATGCACTTCTTCCCGTAGTCCTCTCCATCCCACACTCCCGTCCAGTTGTCTGCCTTTTGTGGAGCCTGTAAAAAAATGTACAAGTTGCTATTTTTTATGCAATATGAAATCCTCCAAATTTCCATCGCTGGTGTGTAACCTGACTTCAAATCGAAGTGCGCCTACTGGTGGCTTGGCATAAGGGATCCCACGGTATGCGTAAAAATCACGGTCATCTCTGGACTCTTTTTCTTCTCCCTTCACCCGTCCATTCAACAACTCGATAACTGGGGCGTCGCCACCAAGGGAAATATCAAGGTAAGCGAGTACCACCACGGCGAGTGGCAGGAGCAGCTTCATTTTCAACTCAGGAAAGACACAATCAACTGGGAGATGTGAACTGGACGAACTCTGCAAAGAAACTAACTTCTGTTTCGTAGTTGGTATGACTTTTATCAAGGGGATTTGTTGTTGTTGACTTGCTCTTACGTGATTAAATGCAATTATGTCAAACAAGATGCAGATACAGCTTTGGAAGGTGAAAAAATGTATACAATTAATCATTTCATGATGTGCTTGAATTGAAATGCATAATATGCCAGGCTTTTCAATTAAATCACATAGCATTAGGATTATAAGCTCTAGAATAACTCTGAAAGCTGGACTGAAGCTAATGAGACGCCGACCCCACTCTCCCTTTTCACATTTACATCAATAGTCATTAGATTTATAATATATATCAATAAGCTAACCAATCTACAATCAATCAATCAGCAATGTAATATTAATGTGACTAATGAGTGGAGAATGGAGAGTGGAGAATGAAGACTACACGGAGTTTTAGTGATGTTCCGTTGTCAGGTCTTCATCATCACTGACTATACCAAATGCAAATGATTCGTCTGAAGATGATACTTCGTCGTCCTCATCCTCATCGGAGAACTCATGATTCCGGTCGGCATTAAACTTGTATCTAGGTTTTCAAATTTGTATCAATATGTATTACAGCACTCGTTTAACACTAGTTATGGTTATCTAACTTATCTAGGTGGTCCAATCGCTAATGCACTTTTAGACAGGGTCATTGTCATTTTGTCAAATTATATGATCATCGTAAAAACCAAATACCAAAAACGCGAATTTAAACTCAAATTGAACGGATATTAAATATTCTATAGAGTACCTGATTTTGCATGATAGTTATGATTACTACACCATAGTCCCAGAATAGCTTCCTCATTCTACAACTACAGCTTTTGAAAGATTCGAAATGGTATCATTAACTATCATGAAAGCGTCACATGTAACATGCACATTTTGGGTGTTCCAAGTGTAATTAGCAGTTTCCTTCCAAGTCACCATCTAACTACTGTGAATATAACGGTTTTAGGATAATGTGGACTTTTTACTTGTTTTGACATGATTTTTTGTAAGTAAAGAGCAGAAAATTAATGCGCATGACAGGTCACCATAGGGTCATTGTTAGATGACCCAGGGTAGACAGACACATACACACCAGTCATCATCACTATCACTGTAGAAATGAGATATAGCCATACTCTCCCCAAGGTCTCTCAATAATATGCAAAACCTTCAGCCAAATTCTTTCTCATTGTTTGTTTGTACAAACAAGGTAGGTGAAGGTGTTTATGTCAAATTAATTCTACTGACCATTGATCCCAAGGTGTGAACGTGTATCCCAAATGATTTATAACTTAAAACCTTATCACATCGAATAATCTACATAATTGACTCTCCCCTACGGTGTGTGGATATTATTAACATGCTCGTTTGGAATTCTTAGGAAGATGTATCGATTAATCGAAATTAGAAAAACGTGTTTGCATTTTATTTCCCTTTGTTCCATGTTCTAAATCTAAAGGTTAGAAACTAATTGGCTACCACCCCATAGACCAACAATTTGATAATCGTCGAATAAGTTCATGTTGGAGAATTGAAGAGTTGAAGAAGCTAAGATGAGTGTCAGTCTTCAGAGTTGAGTTTATTTGTAAACGTGTTATTTCATTACTAGAGAATCAACAACAATCCAAAAACTACTTGGTGATATTTATTTGTTTCACGTAACCGCTGATACTGATCGATTAAAACAATAGACTAGATTCTTACAATCTACATTTCGACGTGTATCATGATTTTCAATTGGCCGCACCTTGAGATGAAATGGATAATATGTTTCTTAAAATCATTTTTGACCCGAAGTACACTCCTAAGCAAATGATTATGCTGGCTTGTATAATACTTTCATCTTGAAATTCCACAAAATTATAAATATTTCCCCATTATAAATTATAAAGCATTTACACACTTAATGAGCTAAAATTAATTCATTACAAGATTGATTACTTCATTAAAAGAAAGTACAAAATTAGTAACATTCCGGATACCATTGTTAAAAAATTCATTTAAAAGTTATTCGATAATATAATCATAAGATGATACCTATGAAAATTCAAAAATCCGTTTGAATTCAGACAAATCTCTTGTGCCATCATGTTTCCAATCGTTAATCTTTTGCAGGGTAGTTTTTGCGGCGTCTACGTAGCATTTCAAGGCTGCTTGGGGAAAGTTGGCAGGATTCAATAGGTTGTTGAACGGATTAGCAGGGTCTAGAACAAGTGGGGTTTGGTTAAAGACGGTATCTGGAATATCTGCTCGTTGGTAGTTGATATACACATATAGTCGGAGCTTCTGAGCTTCGCAAAACAGTTTTAGAAATGTCAGAAACGCCTTTTCCAAGTTTTCGTCAGCAATGTCCAACGGATTCATGCTGTAGCAACAATGTATGGCCATAATCTCAATCAATACTGACCGTCCACGGATCAGGGTTCTACCTGTATTTACATGTTGGGCCCAATATTTCCCTAAACGAATGACAGAATGGATAAAAGGGTTTTGACGCATGACGAACGAGACTGCTTCAATGGACAAAGAGGAGCTGTAGAAATAGCTTGTTGACTCGGGCTCTTTCAACTCCTTGATTTTTTCAAGGGTCAAGATGTACTGCACAGATGGACGACGGTCGAGTAAGGACGGCGTGAAACAGCTCCACCTGTCCGTCAGGAAACTGGTGTCCAGCTGCGCTGCCGGTGCAATATCGAAGCGAATAGAATCGACGTCAAAGCAAATGTGAATTGTTGACCGGAATCTCCAGTGGAATCCTTTAAGTTTCTCAGCGTTGCTTTGTAGTGCTGTCTCCATGTTTTTCAGTACTTGAGTGAAAGGGGGTAATAATCCTGGAAAAAATATGACGATATCGTAATCCGATCCGTTAGCAATGGGTGTCCCTTTGCCGTAGCTCCCAGTTACCATAACCCGACCCCTGAAGGCAGGGCCCAATTCGTGTTCCAAAAGTGAAATAACAAGAACCGCCGTGTCATCACACTTTTTGTAATGCTGATGACTTGGAACTAATTCCGTTGAGATCCGCTTCAATGAGTCAGTTACCGTGAGTTTTGTTTGCAAATCCGAATTTGAAGATGACGTGGAGGTCGAATCCATTCCAGCGAATGTGAAATGAGTCGTCAATCCTAACTCAACAGGACGATTTTGAACAAAATATTTTATAAATATAAAACACAGACTTTACCACTTTTTATAAAGCAACCAATTACCTTTCAAGCACCACGAATTCTCCCGTAACGTAACTCCTTTTATTGTCGTGAAATATATTGATTATTGAGTATAGTATATAAATAGATATACAGTCCACGCTGTCCACAGTGCTCAGCAGCAGATCGGATTGAATCAATCACGGCAGTGTCAACGAACGGTCAAGGGCTAGTGTTTGTTAATGATTAGTGACACATCACTTCACACAAGGCGTGTATCGGCGTTACCTATGAATCAACAAATTAACAACACAACAACTTCAAAAAATTATATTATCGATTGAATCACTGCTGTAGATATAAAACTTGCTTAAACTTGCTTAAACCATAAACAAGTGCTTGCTTCTTCGCACAATGGATTTTATTCTGACTTTGGAGAACTGCATAGTATATTTATATTATCATGAATTCAATTCATTTTTTGCTTTTTAGGGATACCTCGTGCACCATCAATAAATTATAAAAATAATAGTCACGCCAAAAGCGAATGAATGGTGAGTAGGTAACTATAATAATAACTTTTATATAACATAATAGCGTTTTATCTACTGCTGCTGCTGCTGCTACTGCTACTTGAACAACGTGCAACGGAATCTTTCCGAATGACTATTAATAAAATTAGTATTAGTCGTCATTACAAATGACAAAGCCATCATTGTAAAATGCATTTATTGAATTTATGCATATATCCAAATCATTAACAGAGATAAATAAACAGTAACAGACTATAAACATTATATACGACTTTGCCAAATGGTTCAAGCAGGTACACCAACCAACCAATACCAATACCAATACCACCACACCACCACTGACTGAACTGAACTGACACCATGCCATGATGTGCATGGGATTCACCTTAAAACCCTTTGAATGAAAATACCTCAGTTGATAAAATAATAAAAATAGCAATTTTAGACCTTTGACACATGATAATATGATGATGACACGACGACACAATTTACAAGATATATCCGCAGAGTTGGTTGCACTTATTATTATACCCGAGTTAAACCGTGGACTACTGTGGACCATCCTCTAATTTGGAATGGTTTTATTTTAGGAGCAGATTATGAAGACAACCGACTAACCGAGTTATTCCAAACAATGAACAAAGCAAAGCAATAACCTACTTGCAAAACTCTATACTACCAACGAGTGATGAACTGACGCATGACGAGTACATGATATGCGTATGGCTATGAACTTATGACAAGTTTATTGGATATTGGATCTGCCCAATTAAAAAAAAATTTATTGGCTAAAACACCCAGCTTCCTTACTCCATCAAACTACCTTCATCTATGGTGGGTGGGTGGGGTGGGGTGGTAAAGTACACGGTGGTTAAATTTTACTTATTTACTTATACTGTTTACCGAAAAACTGCAGAGTCCAAAACGCAATCCAATCCAAAACGTATATAATGTTATAAGTGGACAGTCCGAAATCCCCGGGTGTCGTCACCTGTCTGTCTCTGTAATTTAATTAAATATGTTAACACGTAACTAGTCCACCATTAAATTGTATTTCAAGTAGTTTCAGAATAGACGAACAAATTCTTTTAAAAAGACTGGAAATGTAATGCAGATGCAGGTGGGTGATTGATATGGGTGAAGGACACAAACAATTATGAGAATACAAAGGATTATTGTTTTCAAGGAGTCATAATTACTGCCACAGCCTGCAAGCCATAATGCCACAATTGTCAATAATAATACACGAATCAAACGCACACACTCAACAAGCTTATAAGAATTTTGAAAAGTAGATTTCAAAATGGTGTCACCCTCGCTACTTACTTACCTTTTAGACAAATTGCACCACACAAAACTCAACCTAATCCCGAGCTTATAATTCTTAAAAATGGTATATCAAATAAGCATTTGAAAAGGACTAACATCAAAATACCCGTCACCCATAATATCTTATGATGTGTATGGCTATCCCATCATTCCCATCAGTCTCCTTGCATACGACGGCGTAGCCTTTTAATTATTAACCATACATTGACATACTCACTTGTTCGCCAATACACCTTTACCTAATCGGGGTTAAGATAAGATATACATACATATTAAAACCTTAGTAAAAATTGCAAAATTCAAAATTGCAATAAATCCTACAAATTGGCAGTGGTAGGAGTAATAAGGAAGGAGTAAGTAACGTGCAAAAATAAAGACGCTGGCAGTGGTATTGATTTATATTTTATAAGTATGCCACCAGAGATAGATGCAATGCAAGATCAAAGACGGCTCTTTGTTCACTGAAACTGCGTTTCTGGAAACAACAACTCAACAACCCTAACCGTCCGTAGCAGATCCCTTATTTTACTGTATTGTTACATGTAAATGTATGGAAGGATTTTCTTATGCGACCAATTATAATGCTTTAGTAACTGGAGGCAGAGAGTATAGAATATAGAATCATGTCATTAGTACAGGACTCAACAAGAAGATACCGGTTAGCGGTTGAGTACGCCTAATTTATGTGGTCGGCAAAAAATTCCAAAGTCCTAGTCCTTAGATATTTTTTTTTAAAAAGAAAATTGTTGGATTATCATTTCCATATGCAGCCAAGCAATCACCCACCACACCATAAACCTAAGCGAAGGGTGTGCTTGTTTGAGGGGTTTTTGTTATTTAAAACCCTGATTGTGTCTCCATCACCATACAAGTTTAAGTGACGACGGTGTAGAAAAGGAAAGGAATCCAAAGAGGGCTTCCTGTGATACCGTGCGTACCTTCAGCGATGACGAGGGGTTACTCCGTTTGGGGCTGGGAGTTGAATTGCATCCTTACACATGCACTCCTTATTCCTTTAGAAAGGTGCACTTTTACTTTTGATTAGTGATTTTTTTGTTGGACGTATGTAAGTGTAGATATAAATGAATGAATGTTGTTGTTTCTAAAAGGTCAAAGGTTGGCTGAGCTTGTGTAATGATAATAAACCTTACTTTATAACTGTTTAAAATTATACGCATATTATTGTATGAATCTCCAGCCAGAGACACGACGGGTCACTGGAGGTTGACGTTGGCACTGGTTAAACACAAGGAGAGAGGAGGGCGATAAAAAATAATATCACTCATTTTTTAGGAAGAAGGTGGGTTAGAGCATTCATTCCACAAAAAAATTAATGATGATGATTAACAATATAAAATGTCATCATAGTATTTGCAACACTTCACGGGCAGGGGTATTTGGCGACGTTACCGACTATCCTATGGAACATTTATACCAGAGAATCTATACATATAAACGCCTTGCATTTGCAATTCCTTCGCGACTACAATTTCGAAACAAAATAATCCCATTGAGTTATTACGTTCCATGTAAATGTCTGGCGACTTATTGACCACGACAGGTGACTTATTGAGCATGACAGGTGACTTATTGAGCATGACAGGTGACTTATTGAGCATGACAGGTGACTTATTGAGCATGACAGGTGACTTATTGAGCATGACAGGTGA
>JAANSN010000686.1:0-49286 GCA_036850665.1 Dicranocentrus wangi
AAATGAGCCTTCTCTTTCACTTCCAACCCCGAGTGTTTCCCAGACTCTGAGTCATCATCTTTAGCATCGTCACTCAACGCTTGAACAGGGTGATTCCCATCGCTGGACAATTTAGCTGTCAAGTTTTTCGCAATGTCTACCACGTCACCCTCTTTAGTCGTCACGGTTTGATTTTTTGCTTCCGACTCATTTCCTAATCCCGACTTTCCAGACGGTTCCGACTGCTGTGGAAGATCTGTATTATAATCTGTCACATTCTCAACACTCAGGTCACCCGATTTAGCAAACGCAGGAGAAGGCGGCGGCGGTGGTGGAGCTGTTGTTGTAGCGGGTGGCGGTCCTGTTGGCATTGGCACGGTGTAACATTCTGGAGGCACAATGAGCAGCACTTCCAACGCAGCAAGGCAGGTTAAAATGATCTTATGCTTCATCTTCAGCAGCAGTTCTCAAGAGAGAACATAAATAAGCACACACGTCAGCCAGCCTCATAAAGCTAACTGAACTTTTTTATTTCTACCTAAATTCCTTCAAATTGGGGATTTGAATGAAACGGAAAGATGACGAAATCAAAGGTTATATACTGTGGGAAATTCCAGTAGTAGGAGTCTAATTACCCTTTGGGGAAAATCATACAAAAAGTAACGCATTCTGGTAAAAACTACATAGAAGCAGAGAAGAGATAGCAGTGAGTGAGTTAGACTTGGGAGTTCCCAACTTGGCTCCATTTGTTACGGACAGGTACACAAATTTCATGTTGAGGTACAACTTAATTGCATCAAAAAAGTGGCAAGATATGTGCATCACACTCGTGAATGGGATGTGGGCATATGTAATTTTATTTGTTTTCATTCGGGTGTACTCCCAATGAACAAAAAAAAAGTGTTGAACCTGACTTCACTCTATCGCCATATAAAACATTGCGTTGTTGTAACGTAAAACATATAACATGGTGTGACTATCACTTACAATCATCTTGTAATAATGGGTTTCATTCATGGGAGCTCAATCTGATTTAAATTTGCAATTTCGCAAAAAAAAGTACAATTTCCTCTTTCCAATCTGATCATATATGTATTGTAATTCAATTACGTATAATTTTTATTGCTATTACTGCAAAAAAAATGCCTAGGCATGAGGTAAGAGGTAAGGTATGGTATGTGTGTGCAATAATACGCGTATTGTACATCATAAATTACAAAAAAGGGTCAACACGATCATTTATCCAAAATAACTCATTTTTTTTTTTTTGGTTTAGGCTAATTTAAACATATTGTGTATAAGAACATAATGGATATACATTCCAAATTATTCTCGTGGTATATGTCTTTTTATACATGGGTTACATTGTTGTTGGACTAATGGAGTATATCTGTTTGAAAAAATCTAGTAAAACACATTTGAAAAAATATTCATTGATATATAAAAACACCACCCTGACACAAATTAATACTCCACTTTCGTTTTACATCGTCCATCCGATGCTCGTACTTGTCCGTCCGGACATGATTGTTGTTTTAGGGACGACACCAAACTGTGCTCCCCAACAGCAGCTGTGTTTTTAATTCTCTCCTTACTATTGTCCCCAGAATGAGGAGGAGGAGGATGTGTCCCTTCTTGTGTCATTTTTTTATCTTCAGTTAGGGCCGATGGCGCGATAACCCCGTTGTTGGCCTGTTGCTGTTGTAGCCACTCGTAATACCCTTGGATTGCCGCAGCCACCAGCTCTTTGTCCGTTAATTTAACGAGTGACATTGGACGGGGAGGATGATGTCCAGGTCGAGTTCGCTGAAGGTTACTAATTTGCGGTAGCTGCTTGCGATTATTTTGGCTTACTTGTGGAGAGCCATCTTCGGAATGAATGGGGCTCCTCGTATTGCCCAGAACTGTGAACTTGTTGTGACTATTTCTGATGGCCGAGGAGGGGCGACGGTGAGGGATCCCTCCAGGACGTGGTGGTTCCCCTTGCGAAGAAAAGTGATATGTTCGATCTTTGGTTTCCGCAATGTCGTCTACAAATTCACAACTTTTTTTGTTAGTTTGTAAAAAACATTTCTATATTCACTTTTAAAGGAATTATTGAATTTTACGTGGATTCCAACCTGGAAAATATATTTTCCCTGTGTCAAATCTCTTATTAGGAGGATGACTCTCCGGCTCGTCCAATATCAGTGGTTTGGAGGAGTCTCTGTTTGGAAACACAAAGTTGTCGTGATAAATTTCCGGATCCCTTGATTGACGAAGTTTAATATAGGAGTTGATCTTGGGTGAACCACCACTATAGTAATTCAGAGTTGGAATTGGAACAGCCACACACTGTTTGAAACCTAGTAGCTGTGTACAGTAAATCATAAATATCACCCAGGCGGACGTAACAACCTCCATTTCGATTCCTTAACCTCCTCCTTAGCAGAGGTATTCACTAAAATCCCGTTACGTCTATCCACTCAACAAGTTCACTGCTTTAGTAATAAAAAAATTCCGTTCGCTGTCGTCTGGTTTGTCTGTACTGTCTTATTGTGTCCGCGTACCACAAACCACGCAACATCCGAAGTCCATAAACAAAAACAAATTAGTCCGTAATACTAGGCATTCAACACTTTTGCTACTATTTGCTACTTTTGATTCTTCGAATGGTTACTCAATCATTATATTCTTTCTTGCATTGCGCTATACTCACAGAGGATTCGCTGTAAGTCTGGCACCCAAATGTCTAGTTTTTTGACACACAAGGAATCCATCCAAGTCAGTCAATTTCTTATTAAGAAACCTGAGAGTATATATATATCTAAGACTATGTAAGAAACATTCCATCCACCACCACTGGACGGACTAAGCTGTATTTTTGTTTAGTTTTTATGCATAATACACCAAAAACAGTTTCCTAAGCGTCCCGACCGCAGGATGGAACTGTGAACTGTGTCCTTTTACAAATGGGCTTCTGAATAAATGGTTCGTAAGCATATTTTAGGAATATATCTTGTGTGGACGTACATTGAGCCTTCTTGAGCCAAACTTGTAATATTCGCAATGTCTTACTTACTACGATCAAATGAAACGCTAAAGGCTAACTAGACACGTAATTGTCTCCTCGTTGTGACGTCACGCCTCTTTTGATGTTGTTCACTTTCTGGACAAAATATTTCATTACTCAACTCATATTATTATTATTACAGGTTCCAAGACAAATGCACAGCACGTTATATACAAAGCTATATAGACTACAATTGAATACGACCATACAAAAATAATATATGGATGAATACATATATCCTACATTATAGCATCACGTCAGCTTGTTAAAATCCTGAATTTACTGTCCAACGTTTTTGCACGCATCCTCTCGTATAAAAAATCTCCCATCAGTTTTGACATTCTGTCCAAATATTACTTACTTTATAACTTTAACATCATGTTGTCTTATTCATAATTACTGAAAAAATCAACTCCTCTCACAAAGCAATGAATTCTAGCGTGCAAGTGATAGAAAATCAAGTTTTGCACGCTTTTCCCATGTCAGAACCTCAGAATATGTGCAAAGAGAGAGAGAGAGGGAGAGACAGACAGAGCAGAGTACGCCTTGATTACGGTCCACACGGGTCCACTCCAACTCCACACCAGCGTAATAACATCAACCAAATTGTTCTCTCACAAAAAGATAAATCATCCGGAGGAGAATAATAATGTAGGCACCCCTATACGCTCAACAAAACACTATTATTCTATAAAGTTAAGCAGTAGGCTCAAAAGGAAATAAGAAAACATGGACTGGTTGCATTCATAATATAATGAAAAATTGAGTGTATTCAGATTCAGGTCACACCTCTGAAACTTTATAAAAAATATTGCTGACATGCTGCCAACACAGCCAAAAGTAGGCTTGACGTATAATTCGGCGTTCGAAATTGAAGAAAATCCTTTTTGCATGTAATATCGATGCCCCCCAGAACTATTACTCCCTCTACGCGCATACCCAGTCATTAATGTCGTAATTCATTAATATAAGTACATTTATATCCAAAACGAGGAAAATGGACGTAGTAATAATCTTCACATACTCATTCACATCTTCTTTTTTAAGTCCTAATGTTCCCCGATGATTTCACAAAAATCGACTTGGCGAGTGACTTGAATTTATTTTAAAAAATCAATTATAATTTAAGACAGCCATAAATAAGCGTTACAGGCACATGGGGGAAAAACATAGTGATGATGATGATGTGATATGTATGTAGTACGCTAATTGGATTACAGATACGGCAAAACGGCATACCCGTTGCGTACCTTAGAAGTTCGCACCGTCAATAGGTAAATCTGATCATTTGAGGATATTTTCGCTGTTGCTGTTGTTTTGCTCCTGATCCGATAATGCAGAGAAGTAGTAGTACGTACACGCGTGTGTCTCTCGTGTAATGTATTACTCACACAAAAAAGGTAGTAGCATTTTCGTTCTAATCCGACCAGCTTGAATCCAAAAAAACAAGATGACCAGTATCTAGATCAATGCCTATATTTTTCAAAGATGCGTGATAGTTGGTGGTTTCGGAAATCCCCAATCAATGAAAGTAGTTGAATAGGAGGCAGGCCTTGCTCGAGTTTGTGTTTCCAGATGCGGATCCCGACGTCAGTCTATCATGCTCCTCCTCGCCTTTCACAAAGAAATGAAATATTTGCTCATTTTCATAAATCTCATTTGATCTTTTCAAAGCCAAAATGCAAACAAACTTTGCTCCAGGCAGTTTTGCACAAAACCAACCTGAAACAGCAGCATCCAGCCAGAGCCAGATAGATACATATATAGCCATATTATACCATTTACCATTCCATATTATGCATATCATCACCTTCAACTTTTCCAAAAGTGAACTTTTACTCATAGCAATATATATAGCTAGCTAGCAATTGAGTGTGAGTCGAGAACACGGCCACTAAAATGAAAGCACCCTCGTGTAAAGTTGTAATCCCTGGTCTCGTAAATTTTTTCGTTTATTTTGTCAAAACAATGCATGAAAAGCTGCTTGCTCAAAATTTTTATGCGTACAAAAAAAAAACTTTCTTGCCTGAAACACAGATATCCAGAATTTCCGGAAAACATCCAGGTGTATCAAGGGTCTTTTCATAGGGGAAATAAATATTTATTTGTTAACTAGAATCTCAAGTCTAGCCAGATCCTTCTTTTTACACAATACGTGTGGATTTTATAATGAAGGGATCTGTGGATCAACTTGGAAAACAATGGATATGCCTGTGCTCAAGCCTGCAAACGTCTTTTATGGGTCCAGGTGTGCTGATGGTTTGAGTAAACATGGAACATGGATGGAACTCATTTCTAGTTGAGAATCTTTTTAGCCACACGAGGGTGGAATAGCAAACAACGAATGAGTCCAACAAATGTTTGCGAATTTCTATTAGACGACTGCTGTACCAGACGTGGGGGAAAGATTACTACATTTTAGAATAAGAACCTACCTTTCGAAAGAATATTTGTTATGATAGCGTTAGAGGATAGAAGCTCTTCTAATATATGGTAATAGAAGCCTGATAAAGCGTTTCTCGTGACCTAATCTTGTTGAATAACGGGGACTTCAAGAGTACGTGTATTACGCAGTCCGTTTCGTGCGGTATGTAATTAAGAAAATGAAATAAGATTCACGTTACACGACGGGCATGTGGAAAATGCAATCTTTGAATTTGGAAGCTGGTGATCGATATGTATCATGCATGCAAATATTTAATGCGTCGGAATACCCCTTATCTAAAATGTTAATGAATATTTTGGTTTGGCAAATATTATTCTAAATCAAGTGTGTGGGTGTGGGTACATATTTCACATTACATTATGCACGTTTGCACGAAGATCCAACAAAATCTTAATAACATTCTATGAATCCCGATGGCTTGAAAATATTTTTTAAACATTTTCCAACAAGTTCCCTTTTTACCGCGCGTGTCGTGTTTTTTGGAGAAACAAAGAATGACAGAAAGGCAGCCAGGTGTGGAGGGATAATGTACCAAGAAAACCATTCCACTCGTCCTGATCGGAAGGGAGAGAGCAAGGTGCAGTGGTGGATGACTGAGAAACTAAATGGATTGGGTTGATCGCCAATATTTGTTTAAAATATATACGGAATAGTAAATTTTCTGTAGATTTCTTTACTGGTATATTTTGCATAAAAAGGCTAACTGTCGTTTATATCAGGAGCATGTTTATATATCTTCAGGTTTTCTTAATTAAACTGTTAATTGCAGAACGTTGGACGTTGGAGTTGGAGAGGAACGGTAGCACTGAATTGTCATGTCGTCGGAACTCTTGGTAGTGTATAGCATAAACATTTCGCTGCATATGGATAACTGACAATGAGTTGAAAACCAGGCGGATTTCCTCATTTACTTCATGTTTGCAGTTTAGTTTCCATACACAAATCTAAACATACATTAATCACATCTCTGATCTTGCATAAGCTGGAGGTTGCAAGGAGTACATCATATCCTGTAGGATTACTCTTTATGACCTCTATGTCTGAATTTAAAATTAATCATTTTCGGATTATAAATTTGTATTTATTTTATCTTAATTCAAGTTTGCCGACTCCCACGCCACGTCCACACGTTCTGTAAACAAATCTCGGGAGGCGATAGCTCAACCAGGAAAATTTAATTATGCACCACTCCAGAGTGCATTTGAGTTGTAAAACTATCTATATATATTTGCCTGTGCGAGTTTGTTTACGCTTTCAAACTCTCGGCTTTGACCAGCTTGAAACTCCCAATCTCTCTGCTGAAATTCGGAAAACGATTTGGGGTTCGTTGGATAGGAAAAAGAGAGAGAGAGAAGTCTCATCAGTTTCTGGTTATTAATAAGTTTACGCGTATGAATACATAAAACTTTCGAATTGCATGATAAATCCTTGTGTAAATCATCCCTAGTCGGCTTTCATCATTTCTCATAAAAAATCATGTAGATGTCTCACATCAAAGGGGTTTAAATGAGATTTCTGCTAAAGACTCGAGACATATGTATAGAGGGAAACTAGTAGTTGAAGCAATACCTTTTTTCCTTTAGTCAATATCCCGGATGCCTGCTGCTGGATTCCACAAAAGTACCTATATAGTATAATATTTTGTGTATAAACCTCACTTGAATCTTTTGTACATGGTGTTATCCACACGAGAATCTGTAAAACTAGCGTTGATTCCATTTGGATGTTGTTGCTCATATCATATTAGCTACATTGGAGTAGGAATTTTGGGGAAAATACATGACATGCATGAAGTACGTGTGCATAATATCAGGGTTTGTTTGTATGTGTATTGTGTAGTATAATATATGTTTTTTGTCAACAAAAGGAAGAGCTCAAAGAAAGAAGGAGCATATACATTCCTATTTCCCTTTTGCAACCCCCGACTGAAAAGCCAAGCATTCTCTCATAACATCATCATCATCATCTTACATAAATATTTTGTGTTCTTGCTAAAAATCATTTGAATATTTTCACCTGTGCCTCAAAAAAAACAATATTGTTCCTTGGAGTATGTTTTACGTCCTGGTGAGACTTACACACGGGAGAAACGGATTGAGGAATTTCATATTACCCTGTCGTTTACAGTCATGAGAGAAAATATTTTCAATTTTCTTTGTGCGCCCACTGACGTGCAAGTTGTTTTAAAGCAGAGGGAATGACGCAAACTGCCATTGCATATAAATGTGAGAGCTCGGAGGGGATTCCACTTCGGCATTCAGAGAGAGAGGAGAGAGAGAGAGAGAGAGAGAGAGAGATTCATGAAAAAAGGGACATTCCTCTTATTCCGTGCAGAATAAAACTATGAATAAAAATTGTACAGCTTATGAGAATTATAAGATATATGGGTTTCATAAAATTGCATCATGGGATTGCCATCTTGTCGTCGGAAATGCATGTGTATATTTATATTATGGAAGAGCAGAGGGAAAAATATTTTATGCAGTTTACGCTTCCGACGAGTATGAAAACAAGATGCATTTTTTAGATGTTGACGAACACATGGTGTCTATACCAAAAGCTGGAAAACGACATTTATACACTTTTTTGGCATGATTTTATATTATTATTTTATTATTATTACATGCATCATGGAAATGTAAGGTGGTGGTGTGGTGGACTATATGTTTTTGTTTCCAATCCTATTGAACGGGAGGAAGGGGAAGAGCGTCATTAGTCATTAGCCACTGTAACACATTTTGGTGTTTTTTTTGGCGAAGTGGTGCACTCAGCGAATGATGGTGTAACAAAACGTACAATATGGTCCACATTTTTTAGACTCTAGGATATCGCTTAGGGTTAGGGCAGGCATATATGTATTTGGAAAAGTTGGGTATACCGCTTGCGGTTAATGTAATGCAATTTCAATCAGTAGGTCAGTAATTTGTTTTTCCGATAACTAGAAGGTGTGTATATCAGAACAGAGCTCATTAGAGACGTTCATCTGCTGCCACGTACATCATTACATTTTATATAGGTAAATATGGTATGTGTATACAAGTATGGTATATCGCAAAAAACCGCACATCTCTCAAACTTGGGTGAAGGTGAACTGGAAGGGCGACGACATGCCGTTATATACATACTCTCAATAAGAATGGAGTTTTACTTTTGGTGTTTCAAACACCGTCGTCGTATATCTCTCTGTGTGTGTACCAATTCTTGGACAGCGCCACAGCTGGTCGAGGGTCTTGATATGTGTCGAGCCAGTCAGGCGTTTACAACTTTATATGGATTATATTTTAATCAAACAGAACCGGATATATGTAATTGAAAAGAACAATCCATAGACGCAACAGCAGCAACCTCAAACGAAAGTTTAAGCTTTCCTGCGCAAACAACATTTCAAAAATATGCATTGGCGAATGATTGAGTGAATGACGAATAGTTCTCCAGTTCCTTTTGATTGATTGCCCAATTCTTTATTTATATTTTAAATCGACAAAATATCAATGGCGTTCTCGTCAATTCTTAAATAGTAAACTGTCGATGCTGTTCGCGACCCACTCTACACTCGTATCGATTCCCGAGGTATGGCTGAGAGCAGACGGGCGGACGGACCTGGCTATCCTCATATGTACCCTTTCCAAGTAGCTAATAAACTGCCACGCAATGTTGGTGTTACAAACAAGTAGCAAGACATTCCATCTGAAAGGATACGCCAAGCTTTATATGAGTGGTCACTGCTCACTCACAGTTTGGGATGGTGTCCAGCCAGGCGGAAGTGGCAATCTGTTACAGCCGCGTGACACTGACAGGCTAACATGATTTCTCCATTTTGTTGAGTAGAAAAAATAATTCAAACCTAAAACAACCCAGTTTGATTTAATTATTCCTGCCGTTATTAAACTAACCTGATCGTGTTTAATCTTAAATGTGAAGTTTTTTGGGTGCCACTAAAAGGTCGACCATGTAATACATCGGTCCAATGTGGGTCCACGATTATTAAGATGTCATTTGCCAGGGCTGAGACAAGGTAATTTTTACAATGAAAAGTTCAGAATATCTTATTATTACATTTCAACCCAAAAAACACGACATGCCATCTGCTTACTGGCCATATATCCTCCTCCTCCGTCCTCCATACAATTGGTCAAAAGTGGGTCCACCAAGTAGCAATAATTTATCTGAGCATCTTTTTTCTCCATCCTTCACAAATAGCAGCCAAAGCCAGACCACAAAGAACACTACTTATAATGCAATCTCATAAAACTCGCACTTTCCTCCCGTGATCCCAATCCAAAGTAATCCATCTTCAGTCCACAAGTTTCAATGTGCTGACCTAAACAAAAAAAGAATCTGTTGGAGAGGGGGAGAGAGAGAAAAAAAAACCGAGAAAGTCCCAACATTTCCCAGAAGGATTTCTCCAGAAATCTTTTTACTACCTCTCGTACTCCACTACACTGCTGCAACGCAAGCCAGATGAAATAAAGGAGACACATTCTCTTGTAGAAGTTTCCGAGGGACCTTATGTTGTTTCGTTTCTCTCTTTTTTTTATACTTCTCCCACTGCATCTGTCTCTATTTTCGCATTTGAAATAAGAATGACTAAGCTAGTGTCCGGGTACAGTATGCACTTGATGAATGATGATGAGGATTTGTTAGATTGCATTGATACCATGAAATTCATCTTTCTCCAGGGTTGGGAACATTGCTGTAGCCACTCAGGCTCCTTCTCCTCTCCTCTCCTCTCAATTCTTCTATACCACTATCCATATTCTTGTAGATCCCTATATTTTCAAAAAAAAAAACAGTATGCACTTGATGAATGATGATGAGGATTTGTTAGATTGCATTGATACCATGAAATTCATCTTTCTCCAGGGTTGGGAACATTGCTGTAGCCGCTCAGGCTCCTTCTCCTCTCCTCTCCTCTCAATTCTTCTATACCACTATCCATATCCATCTTCTTGTAGATCCCTATATTTTCAAAAAAAAAATGAAACACATCTCTGCTCTAGCTAGCATACATATGCATTTCTAAATTGTAAGTGGAATTCCCCAAGTGTGAATAACTACAGTTCGCTCTCTCTCTCTCTCTCTCTCATCGACACACAACGTTAGCCGTGAAGATGAGTCGATGCATCAATTTCACAATTTCATTTTAGTCAAACGGGACAACAACAACAACAACAGCAGCAGCAGCAGCAACGTACGGTCGGGAGATGTAATGTGCTTGTGGTATTATTGGAGAGTGAATTTTCGTAGAGAAAAAAAGTTTCCAGGCTGAGAAATTCCAGTCCTGTCTTGCTTTTTTTTACCTTTTACATTGCCCAGTCCTCCTACTACTGGCTCGATCCGTATGCATAACTTTTGTCTTATCTACACATTCGCCTTCTTTTTTTTTCTATTGTAAAATGCATGTTGTGTTGTGACTGCTGCGAGTGTGTGTAGGTTGTAGTGAAGTGAACCCAAATGCAAAATACTAGTTACTAGTCACGCTTTCCAATAATATGCACCTAGAATAGTGTAGAATTCCAAGTTGAAATGGGGAATAGTGACAGAGTGGTGTGGTGTGTGTAAGGAAATTTTCACAATGGCCTTTTATCTCCTACTCCTCCTTCCTCTGATGATATTGGTATGCAAGCTCAGGTTGCGGAACGGCAATTGTTGAATAGAAACAGGAGAAAAGTAGGTTCGCTCTCTCTCTACATGGTTCGGTTCTATCTAGATTCTCTCTTTCACTATCCAATTGTTCTTCTCATGGTTTTCATACATTTTGTGCCACGGCGTATGTATATCTGCCGAGCCGACTCACCATCATCATCTCATATATCCTCTCTGCTGCGTACTTGGTTGGACGGGGGGGACGGACGGGGGAACATGCAAGTAATTCAAATCAACTCATGTTTTTGTGAAAGCTTCTCAATAATGTGAAACATGTTGCAATTGATTAGAAAACACATGTAAAATTCAGTAAATGGCCTGATGGCATGGTTTCACTGCAATTCATATATGAACGACATGCATAATATCCACTCCGCGTGGATCGACCCTGCCGACATCACCGCACATTCCAGCGTTCACCCATCTCTCTTTCCCTCTCTCTGAAATTATTCCGTTGGTGAGTGACGTGTTGCTTGCTGCTGTCGCGTCGTTGTTGCGGAAAGAACAGGGTGGGCCGGATTTGCTCTCTTGTTTGATTATGGTTACTCACTCAGACACAAAAACACAATGTAACTGTAATGCTATATATATGTGTATATATATGGATGGAATCCCGTTGTTCCGTGATCCTCCTGTTGTAGTAGTACAACCGAAACGAACGAGAGACTCAACAGTCGATGACTCGCACACACAGAGAATCAGCAACCCAGTAAGCCCATCGGAGACGCGTTGAATGGAAATATCGTGTGGCAGAAGGGGCCCTCCCTATAAATCTCACCCGTTCTTGGATTTTACAACCATTCAGTTTTTGTCATCGTTGGGGATGACACACGGCATAAATATAGGTCTGATTTCTGCTCGTTCCAATTCCTGCATCGTATTGCATGAGCTCCTTCTTCCCTTCCTCACAAAGCGATAGATATAGGTTCCCCACAACACTTACTTTTTTTCTAATGAGAGTATTCCACGCGTATTCACAGCCTCCCATTGGAGCCTTCTCAAATTTTAATGCATCTAATCGAAGTTTGTATCCCTACGTTCCAATAAAATAAAATTATGAGTTTTCCTCTGGAAAAGGCATGAAATTCCAATAATGTCTCGAATAAAAGCCAATAGAATAGGAAAGAGTATTGCAAAAGGTTTACACATGCATGCATACATACCTACTCATACTCATACACGATCGCTACGCATCATCCCACATTCACATTTTGAAGAGAGAGGAGAGAAAATCCTCATGACAAGATGTACTGTGGTACGGTTACGTTACTACGGTATGTGAATATATAGGTATATTACTGACACCCCGATGTTTTGATCCACTTACTTATAATCATGAAATGAAACCAATCCATTGGAATGATGGAATGAATGAAAGATGATGTTATTACAGGATATTATTACACTTCTCCAGGATATTATTCCAGCCTTGAGCCCCAATCTTTCTCTCTCTCTCTCTCTCTCTCTCTCTCTCTCTCTCTGGATATGATAATGCAATGCAGTCTTCCAGTCAGTTTCGCATGAGCACATTGTGCTGCTAACCTCCTTTGCCCAGCATCAAATAAATATGTATCCCTTTTTACTCACCAAATTCCGAATCATCTGCAGCATTAAAGCTGTAGGGGAAACGGGATATCGAGGAGGAGGAAGAAAAATTATATATTTTGTTCGTTAGAATGGGAATTCTTACGATTATACCAAACAATGCCCTAAATGGGATTATGGGATGAATACACTGTGGCTTTTTTCGACGAGTAGAAAATATCGTGAAGATGATGATCATCATGATGATGAGTACACCACCACCACCGTCATCGTCATCCATCCATCCTCGAAATCACACCATATTAGTTTCTGGATGTGGGATTGTAACTGGAAAGATTTTTTATATACAAAATATACTTGGCTACTACTCGTTTAACTGGCACGAGTGGTGGTGAGTTCCAGTAGAATTCAAAGCGTGAGTCATACACAACAAGACTTTCCTCACATGCATTTTCAAAGGCGCACTTCATTTTAGAATGAGCGCAAGAGAAAGAGTAAAAGGTAGTGTACACACAGTTCCAGTTCACCCCACCAGCTTTCCAGCTTTCCATATGTGTGGATAAACATGTAGTAAGCTTGTTGCTTCTCTGGAGAAGCGTGTTTTGTGTATCGAGAATATTGCAAAGTACTTCCTGACAGGAAACTGGCGCTTTGAGCATGACAAAACTGGTAATAACGGGGCAAGAAAGGGGTATCAAAATGTGAACAAAGTAATTTACAGCAAGTTTTTAGGAAATCCTTAGTGCATGTGCTCGTTCCTCTAAAGTCAGACAGAATTAAATATTATTCTCTACAGAGTGAGTAGGCATATATATACGCACCCGACATGAGATACCAGTTTACATCTACTTCCCGTCTTTATGGAGGAGAGGAGGAGGAGGAGTATATAGCACACACGCAGTTGACGAGCTGACCTGAATTAATTTAGGGAAACTATCAATATTTCATTTTTTAATGTATGCGGCTCCTCTTTTCACATTCAAAGGAGATGGACGTACAACCGCACATCATAAGCACACGGCATGGCTATATATAGGGCTACAAAAAAAAGAGGGGAAAGGGAGAGTTTTAGGGATAAAGATACAGGAGGAGGCACAGCTTGCACAGAATTTTCTTAAATAAAACTAAAAGCGTGTGAGACTCTCACTCAGTTGGCTAGGCGGAGGACTAGGAGGCTTGATAAAACTCATATATCATCATTCAAAAGTGGGTAATTTTACGAAACCCCGTAATGGTTGTTTTAGTCGTCGGCGGGGAAAGGGAAAAGCAAACTGCTTTAAAAACGAGTCAACAAGAAAGCTCCGGCTCTGGCATGGCATGGTGTTGGTGTGTGACTTTAAGGATTCCTGAAAGCAACAATCCGCCGCGCGCCTCTTGTTGATGATGATTTTCACCAGTTTTTCAAACCCAACTTTAAGTATGTATGATATGATGTATGTAAAATGTAGTTCAACCAACCAGTGCACCCACCCAGCCAGCGTGCGTACCCATTTACATTCATAAAACATATTATGTGGTTGGTGACTAAAGTATCCCTCATCCATAACCCTCTGTGTTGAGCAGCAGTAAAAAGCCAATTTCTAATATATGCATAAAGTAAAACTTTCTCTGGTGGAGTAGATGCCTTCTTTTTCCCTATTGCATATATAGCGAGCGCCGAGCGCACATAACACGGCGGACTGGGATATTATTACCAAAAAGTGAATCAAAGGGACGGACGGAGATGAGAGGTCCTATCATTTCTACTTGTGAATGAACAACTGGTCTCCCACCCAGTGTGTGCCTTCGCCTTTTATATAACTTATATGGTTGTAACGATTTTATAAAGGGTGTAATCGTGAGGTTTGATACATATATCGCATTTTTTTATGTTTAAAATAATACGTCATGGCCACATTTGCATTCGAGCTGTATTACATTTTTTTCACACTCACTCCAACTCCATCCATGGTTAACATTTCTTTGGGAAAGCCAGGGGAATGTAATAATATACGGAAAAATTCCAATCACAGTTTTGATAGGACGGGCGCTCCATCCGGCCATCAACATATTGTAGATAGTTAGTATCCCAGAAGGGGAAAGCACATGGAGCAAATTTCCAGGTTCATTTCGAAAACCATTAATCACCCATCCCAATGTGAAACCAAAGTTGGAGTTCATGTAAGTAGAACAGACTGGAAAAAGTATAGGGAAAAAAGGCGCACGGGGATGCGGGGATATGTGCTGTGATATATTAGGGCCGTCTGAACAAGTGCAATTTTTGGAAGGTGAAAACAGCCACGGCACAAAAAAAATAAAAAATAATAGAGGTGGTGGTATACTTGGTTGGATGGATGTACATCATATTTACTTGATTCATATATTCCACTTAGACATCTCATGTAGAAATATTGCACAAATGTGTGATGTTCGCGAGATATATGAGCTTGTCTAAAAATCCTAGCAAAGTGACTGATGCTGCCTGCCATTCTGCATGACTGGAGACGGAGATTTTTCAGAATTCAATCTAAGACAAGAGTGAAACCCATCTGTTTTCTGGTATATAAGAAGCGTTCATCTCCCATTCTTGGGCTCGTCGGTGAAAAGAAAAAAAGTCTCATTCGAAAAATGGCAGATGCATTTTGAAACGAGAAAATCTTTTCCGATTTTTACAGTCCATAATCATCGCACCAGGGAAAAACGAAACTGAGCTGCTGGGCTGGCTGGGATATATAGAATTAGAGCGTGATAAAAAAGGAGTGTACAACGTGATTGAGGATTTAAAGATGCTCCATTGAGTTAGATTCGGTGAAGTGAGCACGCGTTTCATACGGGGGAAATTCATAGTCAGTTATGCAGATATGTGGGAAAGCGAGCCAGGTATTAAATACAAGAGTTTTGCTTCGTTCGTAGACAGACAACTGGCTAAATAGATTTTTTTTTTGTTCACTCATCCAACATCCGTTGACTAATAACTGTTGAAATTATACGTCCCCCGCAATTCAAACGGCGGCCTTAGTACGGTTTTAATCCTTCATTTATCACCCACAGCCAGGCTATTCCTTCACCCTTCTATTCCTGTTCATTCTTTTCTTACATTAGGTAGGTAAATTCAGGGTTCCATTCATGTACATGTACATTTTGTCCATGACGCAGACGTCCTCCTTTGTACAAGAATTTTAATATAAAATTCCAGATTATTCTTATTCGTATACATGTCATTCTTCAAATGTAATAATGGGATACAATCTGTGTGTAGTGTGCTACTTTTACTATTCAGTTCGAGCCTATCTGCTGAATTCCTGATCCCCCTTACATACAAGGACCTACGTAAATTATTCTGCAAGTTTTCCGACTCTAAGGTAGGTACGACGGGTTTTGTGGGTGAGGTTTGTGTTTAAGACGGGAAATAATGGATGGACTGAGAACCCTGTCCGTCCAAAGAATTGTGTAGATAATATTTGATGGATGTGGGATTTTTAATTTTTTCGAAGTGTTCCTATTTCGTGCTTCGTGTCCAAAAAATCATATAATTTGCATAACTTTGTTTGTAGGAACCCGAGGATCTAAGCTTTTACTCGAATTACGTTTAATTCATATTTGTCAACTCATCTGCGCTGGAACAGTTGGTGTTGGTATCTGTCTTCTATGCCGCTATCCGTACAATTTTACATTTTAAGGCTGGCAACGGAGCTGTGCATTAATATAAAGTGATACAAGAGGCATTCGTGATTTATAAGGTATGCGTGTTTGGATTCTTCATAGGCTGACTCAGATTAAGAGTTGAATCTTAATGGGGCCACAGAGGAGAGGGAGGAAAAAAAAGGGAAAAAGAGCAAAGAGCATTTTTTTTCTGGCTTCGTGATGCTCCTTTTTATTTGAAATTGTATTATCCATTTTATCACCATTCTTCCTCCCTCTCATGGTTCAATATTGTGCATCCATATGATATGCAAAAGGAAAAATCAAGTTTTTATTCCATTTATATATAGGTATATATGTATAGAACGTGTAGTTATCAGACATAATGGTTCGTCGGATTGTGTACAAAATGTTTGTAAGCAGAGCGTATTATTCCATTCCCCCTCACTTGCCACTTCCAGGATGAATCGAGCAGATGAGCCGTGATCGAGCATAGCTTCATGGGATTATACCGTATAAATGCTGTTGTGTCCTACGACAAGCGATCCGCAACAATAAAGGATAACCATATCGTCATCAACAGCAATGAGAATACAAAAGGGTGGTAGGTATCGTGTATGTATGCGGACACCCTTTCCTTTTTTATTTATGTACATGAATAATTTTCATCCGGAACCACTCTCCACTACTACTACTACAACTATATTGTTCACATCTCTAGAAACTCTAAACTCGACTCCTGTCGTTACACTGAATGAGTTTATTGAGATGGCCCCAAGTCCATTTCGGTGATTAACAGTGTTAATGAAACCCCGTAAATATCCTAACTGCAATTAAATTTGCATAAAACGTCTCTGGCGAGAAAACGCATTCTTTAAAAAGGGGGTTCAGCGGACTTCTTGGAAAAAGTAATCAAGGTTTACTTAAGCAACGCAATTATATTAAATGGGGTTGCTGTGTCCCCGCCGCGCCATATTATACAGGTACACCTTGCATAAAAATGAAATCACGCCCGAGCGCACACAAAGGCAGGACAGCAGCAGGCAGAATCAGGACTGCGAAGTCGTCTAACTTCCATGAGAAAAATAAGTTTTTATCTTAAGTAACTCTTCTGCTAAAGTAAAAGACTTTTTCCTTAAATCGGCTTTGGTTTTTACCTGTTCACTTGATCTCACATTCATCTCTGGAAAGTATCTAGGAGAAAACACTACCAGAGTGTCGTATATAGGAGCAGGTCACTGAATTGATATACCACGAGAATAATAGCATGGTATTCTAAAGTTGTGGTGTGTGTGTGCCCGTCGTGCCCCAAGTTTCAAAACTTTTCTGAACGATCCCACTAGCGTAGCATCAGCATCCCTCAATTTTCCTTGTGGTCTGGTGTCTACGTGTGGCGTGCACAAAGAAAACAAAAGTTGATGATGGCGATGAATATTACAAAAATCAAAGTTTTCCTCAAGCCGGGAAATACTAAAACATTATAAAGAAAACATGAGCCATTCTGAAAGAATTAAATTCTTCGTTTGTAACATAATACTGGAGAAGAAAAAAACGGGGAGGAGGATGGGGAAAGAAGAAAAAGAATTAGTAGTAAAGGTGCTTTTCCCATTTCCCATGATTTTTCTTCTCGTCCATTCTCTCTCCAACATAAAAGAAGTTTTATGTCCTTATTTTCTTGAAAAGTAGAGAGAGAGAAAACCACAATGCAATCCGCAATGGCTACCTGCCTGGGTCGATTTTTTTTCTTGAGTCGCTCCGTGTCTAAGCATTATTGCTGTGTAATGCCCGTCATGGCATTATACTTTTATCAGAAAGGTATTGTAAGTCGTCGGATCACGAAACATTATCGTCATCATATACTGTCTCTTCTCCTCTCTTTTAATGCTGTGCCTTCCAAAGGGAACCTGATTGGAGGAGCATGCCGTTGTTTCCTTCCGATAGTTTGATGGACGTATAGAATAGAGTAGTAAAAAAAGCAAGCACGCGGGGAAAGCATGAGATGAGATGAAATTGTATACAACCAACCAAACCACCAAGTCGTCCCTTTTTATCGCAGCCACCACTGCATGAGTACTACTACTACTACTAGTATTATTATTCTTTAGTTTTCCCCAATAATATCCCCCTCAGTGGTTCTTGCTCAGGGATGGTGAAAAACGTATATATGGATTCACTTGAGCAACCAAAAATGTGTGTGTGTGTGTGTACGTACTACCGTGTTCAAGTCGCAGCGGAACATATTCTGAGAGAACTTACAATTAGATTGAATCTCTGGAGCTGAAAAAATAAACAACTCATATTGTATTACAATATAGAAGGTAATAGAAGGTATGCTCATCTAGTGTTTCACTTTTGCCAAGAAAAAGGAGAAAAATCACTCTGAAAAAAAGTCTGAACCAGGCGGCGGCGAAGAGGAGAGGAGAACCCGACAACCATGCAACTCCGTCCACAACAATGTTTTGTTGGAGAGAAAAAAAAGACGGAAAATGGCAAATACAATATGTTAGTCTTGTAATGGTCATATGAGGCGGAGAAAAATAACTACAAAGCCAGCTGAAAATCTGTTGATTTCATAAGTTCCCTGCTTCCTATCTAGTTTAATATAGGATTTAGTGTAAAAAAATATACATACCTATACATGCATAGGTAAAAAGAAATGTATGGGATGAGCGTTAAGGTAGTTGGGCTCATATTCCATATTTTTTTTATTATTTCGGAGAAAAACTGCTCCTGACAGTTTTCGCTGGTGATGTTGATGTTTGTCGAGTATCAACTTTGTTAAGTTGGAAAATTTTGGAATGAGAGAGGACTTCTCGTTTTCTCAAGTTGTTAGCCGCAAGTTGTATTCAGTTCAGTATATGTATACAAAATAGGAAACAAAAAACCTTTTTTCGATGTGCATACATAAAACTGTCCTCTTTTGAGGGAAACTTAGAGAGGAAGCTTGAAAACGTCAACTTTTTAAGAATGTCAAGACTCTTTATTTATAATAATGGTTTTTAGAATGGTGCAAAGTTTCAAAAAACTTTTGAGCCAAAAAAGAGACTGATGATGTTGGGCCGGGTGGGTGCCTGCCTAGCCCATTTTTGTGCCTTGTAACTCGCATGTCGTCGTCGTCTAGCAGATCATTGAGGTGAATTTTGGATAAAAGGGCATTGTTTTCTTGTCGAGTTTCCACTATCTTTGTGTGTGGGATGGAATGGAGAGTAACGCGTGTAATGGCATGCATACACATACACACTCACTTCTTCACTATTACACAACAGTCAACGCACACAACCAACTACCTATATACCAAATCCAACTTGTGTGTTGTACAGGCCTGGAGATGAGCAGCCCCAAGTTATGTAATGGGAGTACGTAAATGAGGATAATTGAAAGCATCTGTCAGACAATGTTCTCAGTTCTCATTTTCAATGGATTCTTTAACTTCTCAGAATGGGCCTTTTGTGAGACGGACGATACAAAGACGAATATGAAAGGGAAAAAGGAGAAAACACCTAATGGGAGGAAAGTGCCGTGGGAAGAGTTTACTTTTTTACGGAAACACTCTCATTTTCTATATGGACCCTTTACGGTCTCTCGCCACTCGTTAAAAATGTATTTGCGCTGGCTCGCAGTGGTCTCAGACACGCGCGGGATGCACCCTTACCAAAAAAAAAATGAAACTACTAGTTTTATTTTGGCTTTGTGCACTCCCATTTTCAGCAGCAGCAGCAGCAATCGTCATAATTAGCAAAGGCTTATTGCTTTCATTTGAATTTGGGATGCATGACAGAGCTCCCAGTTAACACCATCAAAACTCAAACGATGAGATGAGATATGAGTCATGATGATGTTAGAGACGTGCCGAAGGAAAAAGATGGAAAGAGACGACGGGAAGGAAAACAAGAAGGGAAATGAAACAGCTCACACATAAACTCATCATCGTGTTATATACAATTCAAGTCGGGCTAGTTGTAAAAATGTTAATGAGTCTGTATCAGCAGAGTGGAAATACGTGTGTGTGAAACTGTGAAAATAAACGGACATGGTTTTTTTATAACCACTCACTCGAGTGTTACATTGAAATTGTAAAAAAATTGTGATTGTATAAGGATTAAGATACATCCCAAAATCAAGTTGCTTAGCCCTTTTCTGGCCGAATCTAATAAGTCAGCTAGCTCAAGCCAAAAAGCGTCTTTTAGTAGCATCCACAACTCATCCTTTGGAATGACAAAAAGCATCGAGAAATTAGGTAATTATGGGGTTATTACTTCGCCTCTTAAGAGTAAAGGCTCAATTGATGGCCACACCACACCACAGGACCCACATATCTGATAGTTGATGTGACATATCCGACATCCGTTCCTTGCTGGGACTTGGCACGACTCCTGAAGAATCCTCAAAAGTGTCTGTATTTTTATCGGTTTTCACCGTGTGATCATGTGGGGTTTTAAGAGAGTCAGGAAGGGTGAGGTGATGGTGGTGGTGGTGGCGGCGAGTAAAGATCTCCCTTCCAACTTTGTGACACGAGTATGACACACGATCCCGGTCTAAAAGGTCTCGCCCTCCCTTATTACGAGTCGGCGATTTTCCCGTTTTCTGGCTTTTTATATACGAAAGTGTTGTAATACACACTCATCCGTATCCAACAACGTCATGTTTTAACATGTTTTTCTTCTTCTTCTCTGAAGAATTAGGCTCGTCTTTTCATACACAATGGTCTACTTTTATTCCGCATCTTGCTCAATTTTCCTCCGGATTTTTAGACAAGCTTTTACACTTACCCAATACTCGTGTAGCACATCTTTTTTCCTGCAAAATAAGACAAGGCAAGAAGTGGTATGTTATGTTGCCTTACTTTTCCCCAATATACAGAGTAGAGAGTTGGGGAGGAAGGAGATGAGCGAGTGTAGCTGGAAGCAGGGGTAACATATGTGAGCCTCACGGTAGAGTGGGTCCCCTTATTCTTTCTCCCAGTCCCATGGTGGTAAAAGTATAGACATATGTATGCATATGTTTTTATGTGATAGGGAGGGAGGAATAATGCAGAGCTTTCCCTCTTAAGTGTGCATATTGTATATATGTTATACCTGGTTTAGTCAATGTGTATAGGGTAATGCTTTATGAGCCATAATACATATGCAACTCGATATATAGTGTGTGTGTGTGTGTGTGTGTGTCTATCTATATATGAGTAATAAGCGGGTGATACATTGGGTTGCTGGCCGTGTGTCTTTAGAGATATTGGAGTGGGAATGGGCTCTCTGCCTGCAAGAAAATGTAACCCTTAAAGTTGTACAAGGAATTCGGCTCTCTTTCGTTTGAATTATTCAGCGCACACAGTGCTCTACGTCAGATCACACTTTCAATCCATTTCTTACCCGGTCTGATAATCGAAAATGACTTGCATTCCTGTCACGGACGGCTTCAGTCTGACAGGATTTCGAAGGCTTAAACAATTTCTGCTGCCCTTTTAACTTTAATTTCATCTCTGTGATTTCCGGCCGAAATTGAATGGTCCTCTAAACACAAGGTATATATATATACTTCATAGGGCTAGCAGACTCATTTAAATGGCCGACGAGGAGTCAAATATGCAATTTGCTTTGATGCTTCTTCAAGTTCCTTACTTTGATTCGACCTTGAATTCGTCGTGGTGGGCAAAATAAATGCTCCCAAGAAGATAGTTTATTTACTGCTGATGTGCACATTTAAACTCGCAAGACTTTCAAACCTGTATTATATCTGTGTGTTTTATTTTTACTGAGGTAATTTGTCGACCAGTTAATCATACAAATGATGCTCATATACATAAACGTTTATTACTACTACTACCAGTGGTTTTAACCCACGCGTTTCCTCAATTTTGCTGTGCGTTGCATGACATTCCTCAACATGCAAATGGCCACCGCTCAATAATAAATACAATAACCACATCCTGGCTACTCAAAAAAGATGAGCGGCACGCACTTCATATTATTGCACGCAACCTTTCACACTTCGACGATTCATCAAAGACTGAAGCTCATCGCATTCGTTCGTGGTGACTAGCTCATTAATCAATCACTGCTTAGGCAGTACCCATCTGCGTGCATATGTGTGTCTACCAAAGCACGGTTCTATTTGACGGTTGGTATTCTTAAACCTGTAAATCCTACATAATATATATTATTCTACTTTGTTCTTTTACCTTCATTCTTGAAGTAATTTAAACAGTTCGTTCGGGTTTTCTCTAACGATCCCGTTTCATATTCACATTAGCAGATAGAGAGAGGAACACCAGCTGGAATAAGAAATAATGGCATACACTCCCAGTCAGCCAATATCAGTTCAAGAGGGGTCATTCGGCCGTCCCTGTGTTACAATCCCGGCCGCTTACCACAATGGCGTGTATACCCCCACTCAAACAATCTTCGTCCAGGAGTCTCCATTCGGAAACAGCATCACAATCCCTTGGTCCTGGACGAACCAGGTTTACCTGCCCAGCCAAAACTTACCTGTTCAAGTGACACCCCACACGTCCTTTGTGCTTCTCCCAGCAAAAATCGATCTCGTTCCGTCAGCTCCATTCGACGTCCATCCGGAGCCCAAAGTACCCTAGCCATGCAGCCCTAGTGGACCAACCAAACCCAAATATACGGATGCGACAGTTCCGTTAATACAAGTGTTTTAATTCCATTATCAAAAAAAATTTGTATTTCGATTCCGCTCAAGAGCATTTCCATGCGCGATTTCCATTAAAAACACTGTTCATCTGCGCTCTTGTCCATAAAAACCTCTTGATGTCGTTAATGCGGGTAGTCTGGGGCTGCTATATACAATCCAATGGTTTATTTACCGCTGTTCTGTGTGAAGCAATATGGTTGTAATTTTATTTCTGCGAGCCGACTGTCATTAGATATTTTATAGGCTGAATCCCTCATTTGTTCCACCAGATCTTTTACAGCGCCATAAACTTGCCCAGTTATTACGACGGCCACTCTGTACCCTTACCCTTACGATCATTCGTCCTCGTACTACCACAGCACAACAGCTATACAGGCCGAAAGTGATGGCGACCGACGTAATGCGTATGACGAAGCATAGGGTAAAAAAAACAGGAAAACAATACAGTTTTGTTTGTTTTTGTGTATACATATATACCTATACATACAGACACCTATTCATTTGTTGTTGGTGAGTGCAATGTGCTTTTCGCAGGGCACACACGACTAAAGGCCGGAACTTTCAAGCAAGAGTCATAATAATCTCTTGGGCGAGTGCGTGTAGATATAATAATAATAATAATAATAGAATTCTTTATACTCCTCTAAAGCGAGCAGTATAATCCTCCACCGTATAGCGTTGATGTCGTGAAAAACAGGCAAAATAGGTCTTGTGGATGGTGGTCCTTCTCACTTTCTCACATCTTCACCCAGAATCCATTCTCGATGAGCAAGTGTCTGCGAGAGTGTGTTGAGTTGAGTGTAGTTAGTAGTTCAGTCAACGAACGCAAAACGCAACGTACGGGTGGTGACCTGGGTGAAGGCAGGCAGGCACATTGAAAGGGAAAGCATGTATATACGCGGATAGAGAGTCTATGTAACGAGTTTTTTTTTCATATCTTGATGCAGCGCAATGTTGCAAGAAACATGAGCCTCTCTTGTGAATGGCACGGGTGAAATAGGGGGTTCGCCGTTCTCGGAGAAAACATAAGGCTTAAGTATAGCTTAGCTGCTGCTAGCTGGCTGGGCTCGGATCTGTGAAGAACTTTTGCTCGCTCATGTAAGCCATTAATTTTTGGCTTAATTGACTCTCCGTTCTAATCAGTAATGTTTACTTTTGCTGTGTCATAAAAGACGAGAGAGTTTATAAAGTTCGCCCTTCTCTCTCCTCCTCCTCTCTCTCTCTCTCCATTGTCAACTCATCATTCACTCAAACTGGGATGGGAAATGGCACTGAAGAAAAATAAATGCGTGTATGTTACGACACGGCGGAGGAGGAGGACGAGATGTAGCTGAAAGTTTCCAACAGAGAGCTTTTACGCGTACTTTTTTCCAATTTGATTGCTCCGCATGAAAGCATACTACATTGCCAGACTGGCTGGGGATGCATATATAGTATGTATGTGTGTGTATTTTAGGAATTTATTTGGAAAGAAAGAGTGAAATGATTGTATTGCATTATCCCGCAGCACGCAGTGTTGAATGGGGTTTTTGGGGAAGAATTCCTTGGAGTAAATTCACTTTCGTATATAATGATCATCACTGCCTGCCAATCGACTCACCCTTCCAGGCCGTCGGTTTCCCTAGGCCAAGTATATAGAATCAAGAAAGCATAGTGTGAGTAATCTGCTCGTTGATTCAATTTGCTCTAGTGTTAATTTTCAGCATATGCAAGTGCATATTTAAATGCGCTGTGGGTGGCTGGGTGTTTTTGGAAAATAGTCGTTTTCTGGAAAGCCACTATTACGCTTCTGGATACCAGTACCATAGTACATTATGGTATGGTGAAAGGCTTGCTTGCTTGCTTTTGCTACTCGAGAAGAAGAGGATACTCGAGTGGCAAGAGGCAACCGACGACGACGACGGCGACGACGATGGTGAACGTGAATACTGTGTGTTTGCTTTTGCTCAAGCTATCTCACATCACACCATGATGTAATTAATTAGCATTGATGAATAATTAGATTGATATTTTACATAGAGTATGATATGCATAAATTAGTACTTTATTTCCAAGTCATTTCGATACACGGGGACGTGTACGACATAATAAGGTATTTAAACGGATATTTGCATATTGTACATTCATAATATGACTAGGTATATAGAGATCTACGCTTGACACAAGGGATCTTTTTTTAGCACACACGTGACACCATATATATATATTCGTATATCGAGTGGAAAACGTTATGTGGATTTGGCAAGAAGACTTTTGTTTTATTCAAATAGATACGACGACCACCGAGTAAACTTATATATTATCCAAGTTAGAGTTTAATACAAACTACACAATACTGTTTACATAAATCTCTCTATACAATACCTACTAGTGATATATATACTTATATATGAGCTTCAAAAACTAGAGAGCAATTTGATCGACCAATTTGCACAATATATGTTCATATAGGTTTAGTTTGTAATTGAATTAAACCTCAAGCATAATTAGCTGCATTGTTCAGTTACCCCAAAAATGTACACATACACTAAAATGCAGAGAAGTATATCATTAGTAGCAAGAAAGAGTAACTTTTAATATCATTGTTTAATTTATCATTTAATATTTACATGCGACACTCGGTTGACTCGGTATATACATGTTCATAAAAACGCAATAATGTGTTATCTGTACAATAAACTGTAGTGCATTCATGGTCATATAAAAACTGGAATGTTTCACTCACAACTGTCAGAAACTGTCGGTGTTTTTTTAGGATTTTGTTATTCAGAATGGAATGTTACATTACATTAAGATATTTCCAAAGGGAATGAGACCCAGCTTTGCTGTAATATATTGTTACAGTTAAAAGGAATGTCAAAGAGAGACAGGCTAGAGGGACAACGTTTTATAAAAAAAATGGATTGATTAGAAAGAGAATTGTGTGTTGAAAATCCTACAAGATACAAAAAGCCTAAAGAAAGATGAAATTTCCTCCATTTTTAGCATCCAAGCACATGTATTTTAGCAGGATAATACCGAATTGGCATATTTTGCGGATCGTTATCCTTTCCTCTTACATAAGACATGCAAAATCAATGATTTGCATTTCTACGGATGTTAATTTCGTGTTTATTATGCTGCAGTTAAAATGAAAACCTAATAAAAATTGACAGCGTGGCCAGCAGAGAAATCTCAACAAATCATTTATTCCAGGGCACCATTCCGTAAATGGCTTCATCAAGCATGTACCAATGTAATTTGTAAAAACTGGAAGAAATAATTAAATTCCAAGTGTTTGGAAGCACTCGTCACGGACAAAATAGATACGGAATTTAGATCCCTATAATTTCGTACCTACCTATTCTAGCCTCCCATTGCTAATTTCAATTCAACAAGTTTTCTGTGCAACTTTCTCCACCGACTCATCATCAGTGATGAAAATACGTAATAACCTTTTGCACTTTTCCTTTTTTGCTGATTCCATGCAAATGCAAATTTATTTTGAATGGATCGCTCGAAGACCATAAAAGATACAGAATTAAAAATTTTTAGATTTAAGAGATGCGCAGAATGACGAAGGAAATAAAAAGTTATGGTATTATCAGATTAAAGGATTATATGTCAGTAAAGGCGTAGTTCTGAAAGTAAACATTACTACACCACTCCTTACTCCGTATACAAACAATGTATAATACCATATATAAAATGGAATATTATATAACATGGTCTTACATTTCTGCATTGTTTATTCTGTGTAGAAATTATATGCAAACTGTATAGTTCATAATGTTAGTCGGAACGTCTGACTTTGGGACTTTTCTAATTCTCCCCTTCAGATTAAAAGAGCGGCGACCGGGGCTTGGCCTAAGTAACTGGGTCTCTACTCTTTCCTTTAGGGGTTAGAGGTACGGTACTACTATTAAATGACTCATTTGTATTAACATGCTGTGACAATACCATGGGAAGGTCGATAGGCATTCATTTGGAAAGCTGAAGCAATGAAATGAAAACTCTTAAATTCCTGACTTTTCAGCAAATATATTACACAACACGCTTTCATCCAACAGAACTGAGCGGTACAAGGGCAACACTACAACAACAAAATAGAAGGGGACGAGTCTATATCGACAGTAGTAGTGTATCGATGTAATCCAAACACTTGAAAAAGATGTATACGTACTAACACCTACGCCTTTCCCCTCCTCCTGCCGGGGGATTAATTATCATTTAAAACCCTGCATTTTGTGCTACGGAACGATTCATAAATCTTAAAGAGTTTTACACGTTGGCTTAATCAGATAAGACAAAATTCGGTTCAAGATGCTTAAAAATACTACATCAATACTTTCTAAACGACATGTTTATTGTAATAAAGATGTATAATTCACAGAGTCTCAGTCAGTTTTAGGTATAGATGTCTTAAAAGAGATACATATAGTGATAAAGATGTATTACCCATATTATGTTGTATTTATATATATGTAGTTGTTGTATGTAATTAAAAGATTTTCTGTGTTGATTACATTTTTTGCAATAAATACTACGTGAACTGAAATTTTGTGTACGAAATATAACGAGTACCGAATCGGTCGAGAGAGAAGCATCCCGCATATACGCAGTAATCTGGAAAGATAGTATAAAAACAAAGGAATAGAACCAAGGCACACTTTGTCCTGTTGCTTGTCCATTTTATTCAAAACATTTTGCACATATTGCGCAGAATTTTCCATTGATTGAGTTTGAGTTTGAGTAGATCTTTTTGTCATTTAAAGGGTGGCTAGGTTATCGATATCAAGACTAGCATAGCCTCTATTTTTCCACGCTTCTAAATAAAATGACTAACATTTTCTGCAAAATTCTGCACATGATGTCATATTTATTCATGTTTATTACGAGTCACAACAGGTATAGACATCACTCTGAATATGTATGTGAAGTCTATAGCTGCTGTCCCTGGCATATAATACTTCTCTTCGGACGACACGGAAAAATAAGTACTTACTAGGCATAAGCCAATGTTTTTACGTACGTATAGATACCAGAAGGGATTTTAAAGATTGTCTCGAAATGCGAAAATGTGTTATTAGCTACATTGACACATTTTATTGATACCCATATGACACAAGCACACGTTACAAACAACTACTAAAATCATGAAGCTATAATATATATGCCAAGATGAGATTTCTTACTCATCGAGAATAGAGAAGAGTCAATTTATATATAGCTTTACAGCTTGATCGCTATATACCTGTTTTGGAATGTTTCTTGTTGATGGGGGCTGCACTGCAAATGCTGCCGTTTCTGGAAGTTGTATTAGTTGTAAGAGTTTTTTTTCCCGTCATCATCTCTCGCTACTAGCACAAACTTGTTAGAAGCGATCAAAGTGTTTGTCAGAAACTTGGAAAATGTCAGTGGCGGCATAGTAATTACTTTCTCCGCCGCCGCTCCTACTAACACCACCACCACCGCAAATACTGAGGGAACCAGGCCCCAGAATGTTATTAGAAACTGATGAGGCAGCAGAAGACGATGAGCCAGTCGATGAGCACCCAGCAGACGGAACCACTCCGCTCGCACCCCCACCACCACCACCACCACCAAAAGTTAATCCACATCCAGTGGATGAAGACATACCAGTGCTCTTCATAAAAGTCAGTCCCGCCACTCCACCTGCGAGATGATGACTAGAATTGCAATTGGGATTGGTCGCAGTTGCAGAAACCGAGCTGCCCGATGAGCCTGACGATGAGGAGGGGGCGTGTAGTAATCCATTTTCAGTTCCAATTCCGTTTGGGGTGTTCCCAAAATGTTGATTGTTGTTGGTAATGCATGATATAGAATTCAAGTTTGTTGGAGGTCGCCGACTCGTGTTACTGGACACCCGGGGGCTATTGAAGTATCCTAAATTGAGAGGTTTACTGGTTGCCGGTACGGGGAATATGCTTTTCGTCTTGCTCGTCGTGTCGAGAGTCATGTGAGTCGGTGGGGTGTTGGAGTACGTGTGCTGCTGCTGGGGTGGTGGTTGAGAGAATATGGGAAGACGAAAACTAGTTGGCAGGTGAACACTTGGGGTTTCTATTGAGCAATGGCTGTGTCCTAATGGTACTTTTGAGGTTGACGACCGCAGTCCTGACAGTGGGGTGGAGGGGGAGGAAGCCTGGAAGTGGGGATGTGAGGTCATGCTCGGGGTAAAATAGCTCATTTCATCGTGAATGCTGCGGACTCCCATGAAATCTATACAATAATACAAATGATTATAAGTAATTATAAACTACTTGACCACACAGTGCGTGCCAGCGTTGCATCGTTTTTACGTTTTAGGTATGGGCTATATATGGATTGGATGTTTTATACGGATGAAATAACGAGTTAAAAATGGAGAGAGTTAGTTTACTGGTGAGTAATTGAGACACCGGGCGCAAGATGAACTTACCACTGAAATCACTGACGTGATTGACTCTTTGATATTTAACTTTTCTGTTTGTAGCCGTGCCACTGTTGGCACTTCCTTTCCGCCCCAGCTGCTGCTGTGACGCTGACATATATCCAGACTCGGAAGAGTCTGTTGGACCAGAGTAAGACTCCAAAATGCTGGCGGAGCTAATGCTGATGGAACCGTTCTTACTGGAATTTTTCGCCAGTCCAGAAGTGGTTCGGCTTTTCTTGCTAGCTACGCTTGGTCTCGCTTCACCGCTGCTACCTCCTCCACCACCACCACCACCACCGCCACGACCAAATACTAGCTCGTGGTACATGGATTCATCACTGTCAGTCTCGCCTGATATTGAGACTGGCTTGCCCATGTCACACAAAGCGATTTTCCCAATTTTCTTGTTCATTTTGCAGGAGCTACTCCCATTCCCTCCGCTCAGGATATTCATGGAGGAAGATGAGCTTTTCTTTTTCGCCATGTTCCCCGTGCTGATCGATGATAGTTGGTCGTCACTGGAACATGCTGGCCCGCCTAAACCCAATCCTATCGACATGGATTTTGGTGTCATTCCAATACTCATAACTCCCACGAGTTTTGTATTGCGTCGGTTTCTTCGCATTACGTAAAACACTAGAGAAACTATTGAGAGTAAGACAAAGACTGACAAGGATCCCGCTATCAGCCCCACTATTGTCCCTGTTGAATGATCGGAAGGGGATCCACCCATTACTGGAAAAAATCCAATGGACAGCCATAGACTTTCAATACCATTACAAATCCCGGATTCTATATACTTATGCATTCTTCTAAAGTGGTTTTGCCCAATTATGCTGTAAAAGCGTATCGTGTATTTTTTTACCATTTAGCTTTTTATCCTTGGATCCGTCCACATCCTGGGCATAGTTTAGAGACAAAACCTCATCCGTAATGTTGCCCGAATACACATCTAAAATAATATTCCAAACCTTTGTGTTATACTACATAATAAGTGAAATTCCTGTAAAATGTTGTTGTTCTAAACAACTTTCATAAGGCTTTCCTGTTTGAGAAAATCGAAATGTTAAAAAATCTGAAAAATCATCGTGTCTCAAGTTAATCTCTTTTCCCCTTGTTTTATTAGAGTGTAAACAATCACGCTAAGGCAAAAAAGATATTATGATCCGTCAAGATTACAGCTTTTGTGAAGAATTGAGAGGAATTGTCGTCGGGAATGAAAGAGCCAAGAAGCAACAACACCGACTAGCTAATTAGTCTAGAAGCAAAATGAGACAAATTAATTTCAATTAACATCAGCCCCATTTGGAGGAGGAGTATACTTAAAGGAGTCTCGAGCAACCAGCACGAGCTTCGTAGTACTTTTCCTACTTTTATCCTAATAAAACATCAAATTCAAAATGAGAGGATAGGCCGTGCTGCTGCTGTAAACAACACGACATACAAAGGGACGACGGGAAAGTACGCGTTATTTATTTGTAACTGTAAATCACATAAATTGGAAGCACACGTTAAAGATTTACACTTTAAGATTGTGCTTTCGAAGGGGATTCACAAGTGATACCTTTAATTTAAAATTTCCTGCCTCCCCCATTTATTTATTCTCGTGATTTCCGCTTCACCAACAGCCCAGCAGCAGTACCATCAACAACACAACTTGTGTGCATCATTGTGAAGGGGATAAGGGGAAATGAGCAAAGAGCGAGAGCGAGGAAGCCGAATGGAATGTGAAGAGTGAAAGGAGCCAAGGAAAGTGACTCAAATCAATAACTTTCACTCTAAGATAACCCAGGGGAAATAACATCGAAATAAGAATCGGAGACGAGGAGGAGTAGGGCTGCTCGCAGGAGGAAATCAAGATGTAAAAGTGCTTCCAGAAAAGACTAGAAACAGAAGTAGCACATTTCCTTTGAAAAAAAATACCGTGAGGGAGAGGAAGTGCAGCGTGCAGCAGCACTGACTGGGGATATTTGTGACGGTACATGGACGGACGACGAAGACCATCCACTAAATTCTCATTACCGAGTTGGGTGCATCTGCACTTTAAGTTAATGAGGATGGGTATTCCTTGGTCTTTTAGAGCCACAAAGGAAATATCAACTTGCATGCATGAAACAACATTTGGAGTCATTTGCTCATCTTGTATATAAGGACTATCACCACCGGCTGGAATCGTTGGCTGTCGTTTTGGTCAAAAAAGACTTTTTGGTCCTACCAAGTAGATATCTTATACACAAGGAAAACTTTCGTGCTTAATGTTACTTTTTTGCGGTGTAGCGTGTTTTATTTAACAAAATCCAAGAGAAAGGATGTTAGCAAAAATCCGTAGTTGTTACTGATAAGCATTATGCAGCTGCAGCAGTAGCACCCTCTTCTCGCAGGCTTAATCTAATTGTAAGAACAAAATATTATGATGTCTCACCTGATAAAAAGGAAATTTCACTAAAGAGTAACCAATGGTTCGAGTGACAAAACTCGAGGCGAATATACTTGGCCAGGCGTCCTTTCAAAGGGATGTTGATGAGTAGCGACGTCTCATTCTTCATATCCCTCTTGGGTACCCAACGAATAGGGATTTCGGAGAATTTTGTGCCATCCAAGCTGAAGTAAATATCTGCCGAGGCGAACACCTGCATTCACCCAAACATCGATCAAAATTACACTCTTTCTTTCTTTTTCAGAACGCGCTGGACAGCGAAGAAAAAACTCAAGAAGGGGAAAAAATCTAGGTTATTTCGCGTTGGAAATACAGGAAATATTTTGCGAGGAAGGGGAAAAAAGCAGAACAACATGATACACAAAATGTAATATGCCCAGAGGAATGCATTACATATTAAATTCACGTAGTGAGGCCTATATAGTTCTAGTTTTCAACGAGGGCCTGATCTAACCACACCACCGCGCTGTGTTCTCCGATTTATTTATCCAATCTGTATCCTTTTAAAGAATACGTACTAGCTAGCTGCTAGCTCAGATCCCGACTTTAACTTGCTCAAGCCTCTATATCTTTTTTACCCAACTCAAATTGTGCGTAAGGTTTAATATTTTCAAAATTTTCTACAATTTTACGACTAATGCTCATAATTCATAAGTCATAATAATTGATTTATTCTGCAAATACCGACATGTAAAACTAACAAGTTGTCATTAATTGTCATTTACTTTGACTTGAAACATTTCATTAGACCCACTCATAAATCGAATGGAATTTACGTAAGTAATATCAGGTATACCT
Source organism: Dicranocentrus wangi (assembly GCA_036850665.1). Taxonomy (NCBI): domain Eukaryota; kingdom Metazoa; phylum Arthropoda; class Collembola; order Entomobryomorpha; family Entomobryidae; genus Dicranocentrus; species Dicranocentrus wangi. The sequence continues at coordinate 32,588 of JAANSN010000686.1, forward strand.
ACCCACGCAATTTGGCATAGCATTACATACTCTCGGCGGAAACAGTCTATTATATAATATGGGTCGGTTTTTGAACAGGTCGGAGTTGGAAACGAAACCCCAACGCGTTTTATGTGAGAGGTACCATTTTTGGATTTATATCATCCTCCTCTCCTACCCTACCGATTTTTACCTGACTAGTTTTCCAAGAAAGATATATCTTTGGGAAAAGTGAACTCTTAAAAGAACAAAGGGAGTTCGTTCGACCCAAGTAAAAATCGAAATTTATGCCATACTAATATATCTTTAAGTGTCCCTTTGTATTTCTCTCATGCAGGAAAAGTCCTCGTGTACGGGGATATCGATCTCGACATAATTAAGACAAACGGAGAGAGAGAGAGAAACAACGCGCCTTTGTTTTCCGCTTTCTTTCCGGGTTTCGACCAAAAATAAAAGAAACAGAGAGTTGCTAAGTATGAGACATTGAAGGGAAAAGTCGAAGCCAAGCCTTTTCATCCATTTTGCCACAAGACTAACCCACTCTTAAGGTTGCGCCGCTGTTAGATCAGGCGGGTTTCTCTTAAATCGCGGTACGACCACCACCACCATTCTAACTTGGGAGTACCCATTTTAGTTCACGTTAACTCGATTCGCATCCACTACGCACAGACGGATGTTTCTTTTTTTGGTATTATTTTCTCCAGCTCTGTAGATTCATTTTACTAAACGGCAGATTTGTCTATAGGCTGCTGTGCTACACTTCTTTTCTTTAATCTATATTACATATAATTCGGAAATAATCTTTCAGAAATAATACTACTGATACAACATTTAGAAGAAGGATATCCAAGTCACAAGCATATTGTAAATTTTATATTCATTCATTCATTCATCCGGATTCATCTCGTATCCTTTTTTTGCCTCGCCTGCCTCCTCTCTTAAACTCCCATTTTGACGTCCACTCCATATCCCCATAGCGTGTTTGAGTTACGAGCAATAGTATATATACCTAAATACCTACGTACGTAATGTATATATGTTGTCCCGTGTCGATAAAAGAAGGAGGAAGGAAACAGGTAAACAAGATAAACATTTCTATTTCCTCCTATATCATATATTATAAAATGCACTTTTCTCCCCCTCTCCTCCACTCTACGCTACGCTGTTGAGCAATGCTCACAAAAGTTTTATGTTCCCACCGAACAAACAAAGCTGTTTTTCCTTTCATTTTTGGAAGTGCATGCCCTGCTTTGAGTACTCTCTCTGCTCTGCTGTTATTGTTTTCTCAGCTAGAGGATATAGACGAATAATATAATACTGGTTGGGTGGGTTATGTCATGTCTTGGGTGGACTACCAGCGTTTATAACTTGGTTATATGCCTAAGATAAGTATTTTCACAGTATTGCCTTGTCGTTTTTTTTGAAATGCTAAGATTGGAGTCTTGGTACGACACACTTTGATTGTTTTAAGGTGGAATTCATGCGAAGTGAAAGGTAAGCCAACCCCCTGAGGTCGTTTCTCGAGAAGGAAAAACACTGAAGAACAAAAGGGGAAAGATAAAAAAAAGCATTGTATCCCATTTAAAAGGCATGAGTTGGAGGCTCGTGTGTACACAAGAGGAGAGTGGAGAGCACTTGCTTTCCTTACCTGGGCGCCTTGAGACACGAAATTATTCACATGAATGGACACTAGCTGAAACTTCCTCAGTTGATCGAATAGAAAACCAATTCTGATAGGGGTTGACTGGTTGTCCCAACCGATCCACATGTTACCTATAGTGAAAAAGGAAGAGAGGAGAAGAAAGGTTACTGTAAAACATCATTTTATTTTTATCAACAGCAATCGGCCAACCATTACGCTGCTGGCGTTGGTCTCTTTTATTTGTAGCGTTTCGCGCAACTTTCGTGAAAGATTGAGGATATTGAATGTATGGCCGAATTGGATGTAACCCGACGTATACATACAAATTGCAGAAATCCAAGGTTTGAGTTTGCACGAGTGCATTTTTGCAGAGTGCACCTTAATCTCTGTCCTCTTGCTATCGGCAATAAAAATGTAATTTTCAATAACTTACAATTACAGTCACATCACATCCATCATTTTAAATACCTAATGTTTCAACACTTCAAACAAAGTAGGGCGTTATATATAAATAAACTATGTACTAGCTTTACGATACCATATGCGAACATTCATGTATTTTGCATGAATGCTAGGCATTAACATTTTCTTTCTACAAAATTAAGTTTGAAGTTTAGTAGGAAAGGGGTACCCCCCAAAAAAACCCGTTTTGATAGAGACCATATTAATCAGTTCAAAATGTGGTCCAGCTAAAACACCAAACGGCAAGAAAACTCTTATAATATAATATTTGACCAAACCAATATTGCGCGTGCGTTCTACTTTGAAATACTGCTGGAAATAAGAAATTCTTAGTTCGTCAAGGCTCTATAGTGGCGCTTCAAATATTCAACCCCGGCTTAAACTGCATTCGACAAGTAGCGACAAATTGCTGCTCGGTGACTGCCTTGTCTACCTTTACCTATATGCTCAACGGGCAATTCGCATCATCCATCTAGTAAAATATTATATACCTATACCCACCTACACGGCTACACGGTGGGATTGTTAAAGGGAAAGGTAATAATCATTGATCATTCAACCATAAAGACATCACCATCCAGGCGTACGATAGATACGATAATCTATCAAAAGAAGCAAGTAAACATACTACAGATATCTCGACGAGACAGCAAAGATAACGTATATAATTCAAAGTAAAAATGTTCAATCATTACCTCCGCCATACTTTACCATTAGTATCACTTCAAAGCACGAAAAAGCCAAACAGTGCTGTCAGCATAACCGCGATGCGATATGAGGTCTACCTACATACAAAACGGTAGAAGAATACGCATAATATGTAGTTACCTAAAGAGGGAGAGAGGGGGATCCCCATTTCCTTGGTGGAAGGAAACAGATGAGATGACGATCTTTCGGTTATCATGCTTTTATATACGTAATACACATATATCAAGATGAAATCAAGCAAGCGATTTTTCCACATCACAACCCCTCCCAGATAATGATCATTTAGCTAATGGAAGCAAAAAGCACCTTAGGCCAGCTTTTTTCGCTCGCTCTTTGCATCTGGTTATCGTTTGTTGCTGTATATGTATGTAACTCTGCATGAGAAACTTGCTCCTATCATGGTTGAAATGGTATGGTATATAAAAATAAAAAGTGTGTGTAACAACAGCAATCTCTCTAACACAGTCTTTCAATCTTGTTAATGTGTACTTTTAGAATCAATATTTCCGGAATGCTTAAGTAGTGTAAAAGGAAAAAGTATAAGAACGCCCTTCAGCTGTATATCATGTACCCCTTGTGCAACCTGTCTCAAAACAATGTTCTTATAAGCCTGCTATATATATTTATTTTTCTCTCGTACACCTTTTTTTCCATCATCCTTTTATCTTTAGAACAACATGTAAAAAAAAGATGAATGAATTCCTTTGAGAATACGCCGTGCTCTGCTTTTGTATGTAATTAAGTCATTTCCCCTGCAAAGTTCATCCCGTTTCCCCCATGTCCCTTTTTTGGTGAGGTTATAAAATTGTTCAAACGTTCGATTTCGATGGAGATGCAGTGTAGACTCTTGGCAAATCGTCCTCCACATCCTCCGTGACACTTGATATGCTTATATATACTTGCCCATGACTTGAATCACCTGAGACAAGTCGTTGGTCAAGGTTGTAAAACTTTGAATACGGGATTTCAGATGGTCATATGGAGCGAAAGTAGTGAAGAAACTTTGGGAAAGATATATAGATGACCGTATAATGGAGGCTGAATATCACGGGTATAAATCAGGAGTGATGTTGATGTTTAATGTGCGTGCTGAAGTCTCATTGAACCCGCGATAAAAGAGGAAAACCAAGTACAATTCTCAAACTCGGGAAAAGTGATTATGTATCTGGAAAGAGGATTAATTCCCATGTTCGACGGATTCATGTCCAGTATTACTCATGTTGTTCCCACCTACAAAAGCCACACATGAAAACCCCGAGACTGAATGGGAGAGAGGCAAAAAAGGAAAAAGAAAAAGTGTGGTTCATGAGGAGAGTAATGACAGGGTAAATGTGTGTAAGTAAAGAATTGAAAGAAAAATCCCGAATTGAAAAGAAGGAAAGGGGAGGAAATGGAAACCGAAAAAAGTTCCAAACCATCCAACAACCCAGATCACACCTAATCTCAACCGATTGGAAGATTTGTGCATTGACAAGTCGTTTTTCATTAAAATGACCAAAATTCGAGGTTTTTCCGTTCCTAGTTTGCGTGTTCTCTCTGAATCTGACTGGATATGAGTTTCTCTGGTCTCTCTCTTGTGCAACAGTAGTAACACATACAATTGTGCATCCCATCCCACATCCCCCATGGTATTATACATTACAGAATTGGAAATGGAGAAAAGAGTGGATGCGAAATGCGTTTTGATTCAGCAATCCTCCCACAAAATCCTCCTCGTGTGGCTAGACTCAAGTGGAAATTTTGTAAAGAACATCAAAGTTTAAACGAAATCAATATACCAAACTCTGCCACATGATGAGAGAGCGTGGTGGTCCTTCTGTTAAATTTGAGTTTTTATATATAAGTAAAAAAAAAACGGCTCCCTCAACACTTTGAAGTTGTACACTCCATCTCAATTTGTAATTCATCAATTTCTTATTTAGAACTGAGAAATGGGGGATTAAACCTTGAAAAATTAGTGTACCAAACCAACCTAAACGCAGCATATCGCATCGCAGCAACCAACCCTTTCCACTCCATCCATTCTCCAAACTTCCTGCTCGTATTTTTTATATACTTTTCCCCCTTCCCGTGAAGTGGAGGAACGAAGAATGGTTGGGAAAGTAAGTAGTAGAAGAAGTGTACAAGAGGAGGAGGAGGAGGATTTACAATGCATTGAATGTGGCATGTTACAAACACCACACGCACGGAAGGATACTAATCCGGATTTTGATTCCAGTCCGTTTTCCTCCTCTTATTCACAGATCAAATATTGCGTCTTAAAGAAGTTAGAATCAGCACTTTATTTCGCTATTTCTCCACTCGTTGAGAATGGCTCAAAGTGTTTAAGTACGCATTCGTACTTTAGGAGAGAGGCATTTCGTCGTCCATCGCAAACGTGCTGCACCCCGACCAAAACAGCACCATGCAGAAAAGACGAGAAGAGAGAAAAAATATACCATATCCTGGGAAAGCAAAAAGTGTATACAAAAACGCTCGTGCAAGTTTTATAGCTCTTTTCTCTAGGTCTCTTCTCTCTTCTCTTCTTGTAGTAGAGGAAAAAATAAACTGCTGTTGGGTGGAACTGTTGTTACTACGATTACTTTGACGGTTACTTCTTTTTTCAGATGGTGCCGCGTTCCGTTGTTACATTTTTGCTGGTGTTTTTTCCTACGAGCGACCGTGGTCGAAGAAAGTCATGTAGTTTTGCAATAAAAGTGACAACTCTGCTCTCCTTTCTCTTCTGGAGAGAGAGAGAGAGAGAGAGAGAGATGTGTGTGTGTGTGTGCAGCTAACGGTTTGGTTTTAGGAGTGGGTGCATGCATACTCCATGTTCTGACATATTTACAAGGAATATTACGTATGTCTGTGATGTTCTTGGGTGACTATACATGAGAATTATTGGGTAACACGAGAAACGAAATATCTTGTAAAGAGCTCGGCTTTCATGGCCATACACAAAACCAAACTCGCAATGAAATATATACGATGTATATGTATACGAACGAGCGAACGACACACAGCCCAGAACCAAAAAGACATGGATCGATGGTCATCTCATATTGCTCTCTTTCTTTTTACCTCTGCCTTATTCTTATAGCTTAGTAGTCCTCCTCTCTCCTCTTGTCTTGCAATCAAAAGGGAAAACATGTTACGTTTCTCTGGAATGATCTTAATGCGGCTGGTGTATTTCCGCAGATTTTATGCGTAGCTACTTCATGCGATGTGACGAGCAAGGCTGGGAAAAGCTGGAGAGTGTGTGCTCCTCTATGTGTCCGATCTTCATGCATTTTCGAATATTCGTTTTCCATTTTCTGAAAGGTTTGGAGAGAATAGTAGCGGGTTGAGAGAATGCATCGAAAAAAAGTGCTGTGGAACGAAGATTGCATACGAAAACAAGGAAACTGCCATCCTGGTCTAATCTAACTTTAAATCTTTCCATTCCCACATTCTTTTTTTTCTTCTTCTTCCTTGGAAAAAGGAGTTGCACGAGAGGAGGGATATATCAGGGGACTTTCTTTTTCCTAAAGTGAAATCCTGCTGCTCGCGTAGTTACAAAGAACCACCCGTTTTTCTTGAACCCGGGAAAAGGGTTAAGCGATTTGTCTAGATTTGTCAGAGAGATCTTTAATTGAATTGAATTTAGTTAGTTGGAGAACAATATAAGCATTTCAAGAGTATTTGTCTTTTGATCGTGGAAAATCTCTTGGAAAAGCTTTTGCATTAAATTTAATTAGATCTACATGCTTTGCACTCCATTACTCATTGTGAGATTTTTTTTGTACCTTTTACATTATAGATATTACAAGTGGTTCATTCTGCATTGTAGTGTTTACGGGCTAGTTTATTGACGCCATATTGTTATATTTAAGGTGGACGTGCTTTATCATACTCAAATCTCTCTACCTATATGCATAACCTGGTGGCATACATTTCCGCCAAAAACTCTCCAACAACAGTCATGCTTGAAATGTGGAGAAGAGTTTCTGCTTGCATGCGGGATGTCAAAAGTTAATACATTACTCGTCATAGCACAGCACCTTAGGGTACTTATTTGCCGTCTGCGTTTGTGTCCAGGAAGGAATTTCCCTAGCCGTAGAGCATGTGTGTGTGAAGTTGGGAAATTGTTGTAGCTATAGGCTTCAGGACAGGATTCACAGGCTGACTGGCAGAGGCAAAGTTATCAATGTATAGCTTACGTACGCGTACCTACCTAGTTGTATGCAAGCTTGTATGTAGTTGAATCTACCGTAAACACTGACGGTTTGATTAGCCTAAGGTCATATCACAACATGGAGACACTTTGAAGTGACTAAAAATTTAATTTACTGGGATTAGAGATACATAAGGGAACACACGGGCATGGTCAGGAAATGAAATCAAATAAATTTGTAAAGCGCAAAGGGGATCGGACAAAACGCAGCAAGCTGCAGCCTGCAGGTGAAACTATGATGTGAAAGGAGGAAAAGGTTGACGTGTTTAAGAGAATCTGTTTTATCCTGTCAGATTTTAAAAACATGGCGACACAAGGAGATTCTCCGTCAATAGATGCTGGTCGCTGTTCGCTGTTGTGGAAGTGGAAGTCTTTTGTAATAATATACTAGGTATTCCTATACTCATCACACTTTGTAATAAATAGAGCTGACTCTAGAGGAGGACCAACAAACAACCCTTCTTCAGTCGTCGTGTTCATTTCATGTTTCAAAACACACGTTGTGAAAGCCCATTGAACAACAAAAAACAATTTTCAGATAAGAACTGAGATAGGGAAAAAGATATGCCGTCAAGACTCTGTCAACTATAAAGCGGCATACGCTTGGTTCCGCCTTCCCTTCGTTCGTGTAGAGTAGACATCGCATCGTCGTGTTATTGTAAGCGCACGGCAAAACAAGCTAAAACTTTCATGGAGAAATAACAAACGGAAAGGAAAGCTTTTGTGAGACATTTTCAAAGAAATACACACGGAATACACACACAGACACACTCAAAAGGTTTCACTATCTCTGCTCGTACCTCCCCAATTATTTTCTTACATCTCGTCTTTCGGTCATATAATTGATAACCGGAATAATACAACTCAAATTTCAAGTTTTGTGCGAAATACAAATGGCCCACAGAAAAGTACTTTCCCTCTCAAGATTTATAAAAGATTTCTTCCAAGTATAAGATGACGCAAAATAATATGAATTGTCATTATATTTGAAGGTAATATGCTTGAAAAGCTCAACTGTTGACTTTGAATTCCTAAGCATAATATCCTAAGCGCTAATCATCTGGAGATGTTAGTGCTTTTTCTCACATTATTTAAAATTTAACACATTTGCCCATCTCAGGCTGGTGAACACTCTCCGGATGAACATTACCCCAAATTAGATTTCTGAAGAAAAATTAGCCCATGCGGATTGAGTATGTTATACACACATGTCCGCCGAATATCCCTTTCCCTTATCATAACTGAACTGAATGACCATAATATTTATATCCGATCCCACAAAATCATTAACTGGAGAAGTCAGGCATTTTGTAATTTATGTGCGAAAAAATTTATCTCTTCCAAAACCAGAGAGGAGGGATACATTATGTTCCGTCACAGCAGATAGTTTTTTTACCCCCAGAGAAAGCACCTGGTCGCTATTTTAATGGAAAAAATGGAGTATGCCATGGCATGGGCAGCAGCGTTCATAGGGACTTCAAGGAGGCATGTTGCAATTTCCAGCGAAAAAAAAATCTATCGTAGTAAAGACTCGAGTCAAAGATCATAATGTAATGTAAGAAGGAATCTCATTTAGAGAAATTCACCAATTTTCTTATGTCCATGCCCTCCCAGTTTACCATAATAGGAGATCCGACCGAGTGAATGAATGTTTTAGAAGTAGCTTTAGAAGAAGTCCACGCGGGCTAGTAGTAGTTTAAATGTAAGTAGTCGTCGTAATAGAATGGAAATCTGGCAGAAAGAATAACGTGGAAGATGCGACCCGACTGTGACTGACTCACTGTGACTATATACTAGCGTGCACTACTCTACTCTACCCCCCTCTCTCTCTGCTGAAAGTGAAATTCTGCATAGAGATATTTTATCTACGTGTTTGGCGTACTTATCCATATATGCATGTTTGCATCCGGAAAAATAGGGCTCATAGTAGGGAAGTTAGTTTGGTTTGGTTTGGGTCGCTCGCTATATAGGGGTTAACTAATGTTAACTATAAGAGCATGCATAGTGAGCAGGCGGGATTGGATGAGGGTAGACGTATATTCACTTATTCCACCACACCAAACATAACTCACAAGGAGAAGGCGACGGAGAAGTTAAAGTTCACCAGTTGACTCGCCCTCCTTTTACTAAAAGGGAGAAGAAGAGGATATCCAGATATCCTGTTTGCAAAAATTATAAGAAAAATGGAGAAAGGGAATGGAGAAAGCACATTATTCGAATGGAGAGTGAAATCTTGAATCTGAAGTCTGGATAGAGCAATGCAATGCAGCTACACATCCTCCTCCTCCTCCTCCTCCTCGACTGTATCAAATGCTAAGTTATACCGTGGAGAATGAATCTCTGATGGTCACGATGTAAATGTATTGCCCTACAGTTTTACAGACATCGCACACCAAATCGTAAACTCTTGTCTCAAGTATGCACAAATAATGTCAGCTGAGCTAAAATTAATGCTGGGGTATGGGGGAAAATAAAGAAGCGATTTCACGTACGTGGAACATGGTTAGGGCGACGTCTTTTTGGAATTTCGCTCTAATGGAATAGCTTTTTTTGAGAGGACTTTTCTTCTTTCTGGCGTTTGTGTACCAGTATCAGTACTATTCCACACACAGCAGTCAGCAGTGTATACCTATATACACGATACACGTACATTCATTCATAACTTCTTCATTCTCTTGGCGAATGCTCTTCATCACAATATAGGATATAAGCGCATATGCACCTTCATTCGTAGGGCTGAAAAAAAGTCGCGTCATGTACTTTGTTTTATTTTTGTTGGGCACCAGCATCCCAAACCAACTACTGAGCACATCACTCATTTCTAAACAGCATGGGAAAAGTTCATTTTATTTAGAAAAGTAAAAAAAACCACACATTCTTTCATGGCATGAATATCAATGTCACACATCGACTCACCGACAGACAGACTCAACCTGGAGTTATAAAACAGCTCTCTTCTTGGTCTAGTCTAGAGTTGTTCCATTTGTCATGGATTTGTAGTGGTTCTTTTGTGTTTGTACAATGGTACACGGTTCATTTGAATAGAAATTAGAGTTGCGTAAGAGGGACGGGACACATTATACTGCTGTGTGGGTTTGTAACCTTTTCTTTCGCCATATCCTACGATTTATCCGACGTCATATCCTACAAAATCATGAGTTTTATCCCCTTATCCTCGTTGATATAAGTAAGTATAATCCCCCTCCCCCCACCAAACCGACTTTTAATCATAAGTATTCGAGGTTTCATCTTCATCCTACCTAAAGATTTCCGTTTACCTTGACTTTTCATTTTCGAAACATTTCAAGTTCATTGGTGACTACAACACATTTACACCAGACGATACGAACGCAAGACGCAAGTCGAGGTTGTTGTTGAAAGATCGACAGTTTGGTTTAAATCTGACTTTTGTCAGTCAATACAATTCAAGTGAAAGGAAAAAGTTGCTTTCTTCAAAGAAAGGATTTCCGTCTACTTATAATCTTTAACCTACTTCCACTACAATGCTAAGTAAAGCAAATTGAGGACTTGGCAAAGTTTAATTGTAAGTCTGACGCGCCATGTCCGTTAAAATATAGTGTTATATATTTTTTACGTTTAGCTGCCAAGAAAAAATGCTCGCGTATGAAAAAATGAAATTTTAATATCATGTGTCAGCACGCTTGCATTTGCATCTGCTGCATTTTTTATATTATGGAATCTTACATACAATACAGCCAAACGTAATAACAAAAAAACTTTTGGAGTGCGTCAAAAAAAAGAAGAACTTTTTAAACATGAATTTGACGTTCGTTCCCCTTCTTCTCCAAAGTTTCCACTTTACACTCGCTCTTTTACCCTTCCGTTGTTGCACTGCTCTATTGCTTCGTTGAACTTCAAGTACAAAACCACTCGTTGACTTGAAGACGGCAAACAATGGGAAGTATTGACTTGTAGTGAATGAAGGGTGTATTATTACATTTTTTCCTTCTGCATGTCAAATGAAGAACAAAAGCGACTTTATAGACAAAATACAAGTAAATAATACAAACATAATGTTATATTAATCCAAGACCAAGAACTTGGTGGGGTAACGACATTTTTGCTCATGCTCAGATCAATCCTGCTAGAGTTATTGACAGGCGACTACTTTGGGATTTGAGAAGTTGTTCCGTTCCGTACGCACAACAACATAGGACGTCCATTTTGAATCAAACCGCATCTCGTGCATGAACACTATTCCTTTGAACAGCACATTTTCCGCATACTATTGCAGTAAACTATTGTAACTGTAACAGCAGCTCTGAAGTTCGTTTTTCGTGAACACGCGAGCACTTCGCTCTACTCCTCCTCAACATGTTTAAGCTGTATAATAATAAAAGGCAGGAGAATGACAGTAGTCATCTAGGTTTCCATAATAAACCAAAACTTTTTAGAAAATAAAATGCCCATGCCCACTCACTATCCATATTATTCTACAAACATCTTGTTTCTTTCAAACCACAACGGGATGATATGCTATATGCACAACGATATCAGAAACAATAATACGTAATTCGCTGTGTAAATGTGAGTTTCCTTGAATGTGCATGTGACGTTATTTCACCTGTTCAGAGATCCCCAAAAAAACTTCTCCTGAAATGGGCAAAGTCGAGAGTGGCGAGAAAAGACATTAGCACGAAAAAATATGTATTTGCATACGCATAATATATATATATATATAGGTATGTATATTCCCAAAACATTTTAAAAAGTTAATATGAAGTCGGAGAAGAAGAAAAAAAACGAAAAGATGAAAAACTTGCGTCGCTTTGGGTAGCTAGTAGTGCCTTGTTGGTAAAACAAAAATGATAGGGAAAACGAGAAATGGAGAAAACAAAGAGAAAGTATGCGCTTCGTACCATCAATAACCCTTAATGTTCCTTCTTTCCTCGCAGTAATGATAGCAGTCATCTAGGTCTATGTGAAAAATAACATTTCTCCATTTTGCCGTTTCTTTTTCCAAACCGTGCACTTCGCCTGGCGAAATGCTTTCTTTTTTTATTTTATATATATAACATCAGGCAGGGCATAAAGGGAAAGTTTCATTCAAGTATTACAGCAGAGAGTGCCTGTATTTGAGAATGAGATATGAAATTCAGATACAGGAAGAGAGAGAGATATACAGACGCAATACATAAGTTGAAATAGCCTGGAGCATAGTAGGTACTCTAAGAAATGGAGTACGAGGATACGTGCGTCGGCTCTCGCGTGCTGTAAACCACGTCCCCGCTACTTTAAACCTACGAGCAAACAAACATTTTAGGTATACCGATCTAACCCTAGTGATTTTTAGGGAAACGTGACGAAGAAACAAAATCCAGTTTAAGATTTAAGGAATTTAGAGAGCTGATGTTAGAACGATAGCTGCATATGATTCTTCACTATATAATATGTTCAGCAATGTGATGTTCTACATGTATTTTCTCTTTGTATATAAATATTCGTTATTTAGAGCAACGCATTGGAACTCTTCAACGTTTTTTTCTTTAATTCAGCCTTGAGTCAGTAAATAGGCAAAGCATATAGGTTCTTTAGCACGGTAGAATAGGTTCTTTAGAATACCATGTAGGAAAGGATATTTCAAAATAGATAATAATAATTTCACTTTTTAAAGGTATGCATGTGCTCTATTGTTAGTTCATTTAACAATGATTTAGTATTTGCCCACATTTTTCCAGGTGTCGAATATTAATACCCATCATGATACTCCGAAAGGAGGTCATGCTTGTTCCATATGGAGAGATTACAAAAATTTCCAAGCCTTTTCGAGATCTTTCTTGGTATTTAATGCAGGCTTCTTTCTCTCGTCCAATTACTTTTAATTTCTTAAAACTTGATAGAGGATTATTAAGTTATATAGTAGGATTCACCTAAACCTGAATTCTCCTTGCACGACCATCGGTCGCACCCTACTTAAATATAGAAGAGAAGAATAAGAAGAGCTCGCGCTTTACATGACTTTGAGCAAAATTCCCTGCCGGGGAACTAAATTTAAAAGCGTCACACAGGAAATGGATATTGCTTGTTTTATTGAGAGTTAAAAAGTTTTTACAGAATTGAACACATGGGTCCACGTCCTCGTATGTGGGTTCACGGGTTCTTGGGCATATTGGAAAATTTACAGGGTTGTCTGCATCCTGCACACTGATCTCCTTTTTTTTCTCCGCGTGTGTTTATGTCGTTCTCACAAAGCACTTAGACTTGTGGACAAACAAATATATGGTAGAACAACATCGTAATTCACGCGAAGAGTTTTATTGAACTCGTGAAAAAAAACGTTGCTCTAGTGCTCTTGACTGTTTCCTGCCTGTGACCACCACTGAGAATCTCACCTGTTTCAAAGTTTCAACTCGTTCCACCAAAAACTCCCTCAAGTTTAATGTACATAATATAAAAAAAAGTTTGTTGGAAACGAGAAATTTTGAAATGGCTAAAAGGAATTAGGCTACACCGAGAGCTACCTCTTCTTGCTCTAAATTTGTGCTAGAATCTTTTACATGAAAGGACCCTCGTATACTGGAGATTTATATGTGTTCTGGTGAAAGCATTTGTGAAAGACTCAAACAGGAGTAAATTCTTTAGAAATTTTACGCAATTCTTATCTATAGATAGACACACACGCAGTCCATATATCTAGCATTCTGAATTAATTTGTGTATGCCTATTTACTAGATCCAAAATTACTACTGGAATCTATCTGCCTGACCGTGAGTTTGTCAAATAAATTACTAGATTGACTAGGCTTACAATTTTCCCACACTTGCGGCTAACTTCCAACTTGTGCCGGATATTTCGGTTAATACATCACCAACAGTGTTTTTGTTAAAATAAAGCTCTGAAAAGGTGTCACATCACATCGGCTTTCCACGGTATTTGAAAGTGAGTCGAACGAACTTGCATATAGTTTTTTTAAACATGTTTTCCTCCCCATCATCCAAATGCAAGAGTTCTGTAGACAGGAATTTGTTATATATTGCCTAGAGGCATTCACATCATTTCGCACCAACTCTCCACAACAAACATTCTCATTTGTCCCCTTTCGTACGTACAGAAGAGATCACACAGACAAGAATGGAAAATAAATCTTGTCCCCTGATAAAAACGAAACTAGGTTTTACGTTTAGGACCATGCTATCCTATCCTATCCTTTCCTCTCGCATGTATCATATCACTAATGGATTGGGGAAACGCTTTAAAACCAAGCGCCTGTAATAGGCATGAACAAAAACCCAGGAATTTTTTTTCTCCCCATAATATCTTTCGTTGAAAAACCAGCTGGGAAAATCCACATCTTGAAGATTTCTGTTGCACTCCTCCTCACGAGCAAAGTTGGAAATGGAAAAGGCAGACTAGTTTTATTTTAATCGTCTAGATAGTTTTCCTTTCCCGGAAATAAGTTTTGAGCTTGATAAGGACATATTTTTAATGTAAAAGTGGATGCAGGGTAGGGTGCACGAACGAACAACATGTATTAAAACTAAATGAGAAGTTGGCTTGACCCGAAACTTTCTGCGAAAAAAATAGATGATGAGTCAGGTGGAGGGAGAGAGTATAAGTGATGGCAGAGAAAAGTTTTTTTTTTATAAATTAGGTTTCATAAAAACTAACTTTTGGATGGAGTTGCTGATCCTTTAACCATTTACATGATGAGACATTCCACAGCCTTCCACCGTAAAAAAGAAGGGCGTTACTGTGTAGAAAATTGCAAAATAAACCATAGTGTGTGCCGGTGTAGGGAAATGCCGTAATGGCTGTGTAACCCATACGTAAGGTCATGCTCAAGAAAATTGAAGTAAATCCCTTTCCAAAAGCAACCTACTGACAAAATTGAAGTGCAGTGCGAAAGATGTAATTTCGTATCTCTGTAGTAAACTGAGGTCATGCAAACTTGTCAATTGAATAAATAACTCAAGTTCAAAATCACATGATTCTACTATTCTAAGACCCTTTTCAAACAATGAAATTTATGAAAAACGAAGAAACGGACGGACAGACATACTTCCAATTTTCATAGCATATATATCATTCCAATAAAAATAGATTGAATACATATACTAAGCTCTGATGCAGAATTGCCCATAAAGTCCTCAATTGAATGAGTTGTACTTCTACAACATGTCACCACTACATTCTCTCGTAAACCCAAGTCTTGCGAACTTTGACCACATTAGAATCTCCCCACACGTTTATGATGAAACATTTTTTGTTCACAATTAGTATTCGCAACTCGAACTTCACAAAAAAGTTCTCGCGGCGGAATTCATTTTATTTTTTGTTTCTATTTTCCTCTCGCCCGCTCTGAAAATGGCTAGTGTAGTTTTCGCTCATTATAAACTCTGCAAAACTACTCAAAAATTAAAACAGAGCCGAGCGACGACGCTAAGCAGTTAGGCTTAGTAAAAGTGAAAGGGAGCTGCTATACCTTATATAGTTGTGATGAGGAAACATTTTCATTAACACATTCCTTTGAATTTATTTTTTTTGCTACTTCGAGGGCAAACTAATGCTCTAATTTTAAAACTACAGATTCCAGCAAGTTCCGTCCGACGTGACTATGTGCTCAACTACCAGTAGTAGGGTGGGTTAGACTGAACGAACTGGCATATTGTATTCTGCCTGCCACATCATACCAGTTAGAGTGGATGAGGGTTTGTGGAGAAACGTTATATAATCACAATGTTTTTCGTCGCCACCGTTGTGGGCGGATCAGGAAGTGGGTAATATTACTATGCATACAGATACAGACACTGAGCATAATATGTTAAACTCATTTGCGTAGACCAAAAAACTTGAGTGCATATTTAGCATTATAATTCTTAACTGGAAGGTTGTGCGTGGGTGAGTGCTGCTATGCTATATGCTGTGTGCTATTTGCATTCGTTTCAAGTTTCACTTTCACGTAATTCTAACGTAAAAAACACTTCCTTGGCATTATTTTGTTTCACCAACTCCCGGAATGGGAATTCAATATGATAATTTGATTAAGTAGGTATTTTTTAGACAGGAAAACGTGTGTTCTACAAGTTTGGAGATAAGGGTTTATATACACGGCACGAGCGAATCAATAAATTAAGGATATACTACATGAACATTTTTTTTGCAAACAAATTCGTAAGTATTCAAGTCAAGGTTTGACCTACTTACACCTCACGTAGATCTAAATTTCATTACCGCACATTGAGTCTAACTAAAATCCAGAGATGTAATCCAGAATGTTGAGTCATACAGGCGCGCGCGTTAGGTGTGAGATCATATTGCAAGCAACGAGGCTGCTGGGGTACGACTTGCATGCAGATTATTATTAATAGCAGCCTAGTTGTATTCCACGTAAAGCGTGGAATGTAATAAAATAATGTGGATAGCACGTAAAGCGTTGTGTAAAGCTTGGCTCAGTACAGAGGATACAGGTGAAAGTGGAACATGACATAATACAGCATAATATTCTAAAATTTTATATTATATTTATGAAAGTAGTAAAATGGCATAGATCAAGGGTGTCATGTAAAATATGAACTATTGAAACGACAAATAGTAATTCATCCGATCCACTACAAAGAAACTTAGTCACAGATCAAATACAGCGTTCTTACAGTGAAGATCAGCAGAGGAAATGAACTGAGCATCACTATATAAATCAACTGCAGCTCGACGCTTGTGATTGTGATACCACTTCACTAATTGTAAGAGTCATGGAC